>JADRCD010196324.1:2834-31030 GCA_019843815.1 Montemys delectorum | reverse complement strand
TTTTTTTTTTTTTTTTTTGGATGCAAGGTTTATTTGTGTAGCCTTGGTCAACCTGGAATTCACTTTGTAGGCCAGGCTGGCCTTGAAATAGATCACCTGAACTAAATCCTGAGAAATTAAACATGTGCCACCATGCCCAACTTCTTCTCCATCTTAGGTGTTGTTTATTTTTTTAATAACTAACTTTATGTGTGTTGGTGTTTTGCCTGCAAGTATGTTGGATCCCCTGGTACTAGAGTTACAGGTGGTTGTGAGCTGCCATGTGGGTGCTGCAGATTGGGTGCTCTTAACCACTGAGCCACCTCCAGCCTCCCAATGTTGTCTGTGAGTTTATGTGCATAACTTGTGTGTAGGTGCTTGTGGGGACCAGAAAAGGGGGGTAGGGTTTTACTCCATAGCCCGGACTGGCTTCAGTGATCCTCCTGCCACATCTCCCTAGGGCTAGGATGATAGGCTGTCTTTTTTTCAGGGCCTTTCTCTTGTACCAGCTCATCTACATTCAAGCAAAAATGGACACACAAAAGAAGAAAGACAAGAGTTTACTCAGTAATATTCCTTTGGTTCCTCATAACAAAATATCTCTAATTAGGACTGGAGATGTAGCCCAGCTGGTAGAATGCTTGCCCAACATGCATGATACCCTGGATTCAATCAACAGTAACACATAAATGAGTGTGAACTGAGTATGGTGCTTCCTAGCACTTAGAAGGTTGGGGTAGGGGGATCAGACGTTTAAGGATAGCCTCAGCTGCATAGAACCCTGCCTCAAAAAAAGAAAAAGAAAAATACTGAGATTAAAAACTTAATTTGAAGCCAGGCAGTGGTGGTGCATGCCTTTAATCCCAGCACTTGGGAGACAGAGGCAGGCAGATTTCTGAATTCAAGGCCAGCCTGGTCTACAGAGTGAGTTCCAGGACAGCCAGAGCTACACAGAGAAACCCTGTCTTGAAAACAAAAACAAAAACCTTAAGTTTGATAGTACCAGTATCTAGTCATGGTCTCATGCTGCTTCTGAAGATGTCATGTAGGTTGTTAACGGCTCTGGCTATCATGACTGTCCCAGCTCTATGCTGATTGTAATTCCCTCCCAGGAGCTCACTTAAGGGATATGGGCCTTGTTTTCATGCAATTTGAGAGGACAAATACAAACTATCACAAGTATTTGTTTAGTGAGAAAAATGTGCCTCTATGCCTGCCATGTGTGGGTGCTAAGAATCTAGCAATAAAGCTGACTTTGGGGGAGCTTATCTAATAAAAACTAAATTCAGGCTGAGAAGGTGGCTCCATGGACATAAAGTTTGCTGCTCGGGGTCAGAGTTCAGGTCCCCAAAGCCTAAGTAAATGGGTGAGAGGTATGGCTGTCTGCATGTGGTTGCATTGCTTGGGAAGTGGACAGAGAGCCATCCCTGGGGCAAACTGGCCATCTGGACTAGCCAAATCAGAGAGCCTTCAGTACAACAGCCACCCTCATAGTGGACAGCAACTGAGGAAGACACCCAGAGTCAACCTCTGGCCTACACAGGCAACCATGTATACACACGACACAACTAAATGCCATCAAGTTGTGGTTTGTGGAAAAAGCAAGCTATTAAGAGTCATCGTAACAGCAGAAAGCATTCCTGAGACCTGGTGGATGGACTGGTATGTGGGAGAACTCACAGGTAAGGAAGAAACTCAAAAGAATTATATGACTGAACTAGCCAGGGATGGGAAGGGCTTGTGAGAGCTGGTAGGATGCAGATAGTGTGAAATCTTCAAATTATAAAGGGTTAAAATTAAAAATGGTGGATTTTAAGCAAGCGCATAGCTTTTTAGTTTTGCTGAAGACATGTAAAGGTCATCCAGCCTAGACAGATACTTGAAGAAGAAATGAGTCAATGGACCCAAAGCAGTGGTTACTACATGAATTGCTAGTATACACAGAGACACTCGAATAGCCTGTCACCACCTCGAGGGGATAGGAAACAGGAAAGTGACAAGTCAAACCTCCCAGGAATTTGGAGCATGTAAACAGTTGTCCACAGGTGAGTAAAAAGAAAGCCCTTCACATGTAGTGTTTCACCCAAACTAGCAGTGGGACTTTTCTGGAGATGGCGGAAACTATACAAATTTAGCTGCTAAAGCCTACTTTGTAAGCTTTGGTTTTGATCTGTGTGCATGTACCAGAGAGAAATCTGTGGCTTCACATACGAGAAGGGAAACCCATCACCTTTATTCGAGCCCACTTTTATTTATCTGCCATTTTAAATGTTCTCACTAAGTAGCTCAGGCAGTGGAGCTTGGAGTCCTCTCAGCCTCCTGAGTAACTGAAATTACAGCTCTGTATCACCAGGCCAGTGTACTCTTTAAACATATACTAGCTATTTCATTTCCTTGACTATAGTTCTTTTTTTTCATAATTTCTATAAGCAATTATTGCCAAAGCCAAATAAGCCTGAGCCATTATATTTAATACTCTTACATTTGATAAAATGGTAATAGGAATTCTATCTCATGGGCCTGGGATTAAGTAACATAGTGCATGTGCACTTTTTTTTTTTTAAAGATTTATTTTATGGACTGGGCAGTGGTGGCGCACACCTTTGATCCCAGCACTGGGGAGGTAGAGGCAGGCGGATTTCTTGAGTTTGAGGCCAGCCTGGTCTACAGAGTGATTTCTAGGACAGCCAGGGCTACACAGAGAAACCCTACCTCGAAAAAACAAAAAAAGATTTATTTTATGCATATGAGTACACACTACAGTGTACAGATAGTCGTGAGCCGTCATCTGGTTGTTGGGAATTGACTTTCAGGACCTCTGCTTGCTCAGGCTCAAAGATTTATTATTATAAATAATACACTGCAGCTGTCTTCAGACACACCAGAAGAGGTCATCAGATCTCATTACAGATGGTTGTGAGCCACAGTGTTGTTGCTGGGATTTGAACTCAGGAAAGCAGTTGGCGCTCTTACCTGCTAAGCCATCTCACCAGCCCCTATGTGCACTTTCTTAAATAGAATAAATGGCTATACATTCATGTACTTAGCAAATACTTGTTGAGTGTCTGCTGTGCAATAGACACTAATATAAATATTGTGCAAGGTGAGAGACAAGACATTCAGTTTTCCTTGAGTATTCTAAATGTAACAGCAGAAAAATAACAAGCAGTACTAAGGCCATAGTTTTTTGTTTTTTTAAAAAAGGGTATGATTTTGCAGTCCATCAGTTTGGGCTGCTATATGAAGGTAGCATAGACTGGGTGACTTAAACAATACACATTTACATCTTGTACTGGAGAAGTATGAGATCAAGGTGCCCATAGAACTGTCTCGAAGAGGCTTCTACTTTCTGATTTGCAAGTGAGCATCTTGCTATGTTCTCATAACAGAAGAAAAGCAAGTGTGTGCACCTCTTTCTAAGACAGTTGATTTTAATGACCTACTCATGTCCAAAAGCCCATCATCTAAATACCACCACACTGGGGAGGCATGATCTAAAGATGCCAGTTTGAGAAGGGGCTCACAAATATCCAGTCTATAATTGCCCTGGTAGAGACTCCAACTACCAAACAAGCCCACCATGCTATATATGAGTACTGGAAATAGAACACTGTAGAGTTTGTGAAGCCCCAAAGTAGCAATGGCTTTGTCATGTGTATTGCCTTACTGTTGACACTGTAACAAATCACTGTAAAATTAGTGTCTCCAGGCTCAACTCAACCTGCCATCAGGGCTGTGTCTTTCTGAAGATTTTTGCAAAGAATTGCTGTTACAGATGTCTGCATTCCTAGGCGCTCTGCCGTTAAAGCTTCATAGTCAACCATGACCTCTGAGTCTTTCTTGGGAGGAATCAGTCTGGCTCTTATTCTCTAACAACTTGCTTTCATTTGGTTGGTTGGTTGGATGGATGGATGGATGGATGGATGGATGGATGGATGGATGGATGGCTGGCTGGCTGGCTGGCTTGGGTTTTGTGATTGCTGATTTTGTGTATGTGTATGGTGTGTGTATCTGTGTGTATACACACGTGCACACACACACACACACACACACACACACACAAACACATATATGGTGGTGAGACAAGGTCTCTATGTAGTCCTGGCTGTCCTGGAGCTTGCTGTGTAGACGAGCCTTGAATTTTCTGAGATCCTCCTGCTTCTGCATCCTGAGAGCTAAGATTAAAGTGTGCATTACCATGCCTAACCCTTCTGATGGTGTTGGTATTATGGGCTACATGAGTTTCCCAAAGGGCATATTACTAAAGTTCTAGCCTTCAGTACTTGCAAATGTGATCTTATTTGTAATTAAACTCCAGATGGGTGTTTGAGTTAAAATGAAGGCACTGGACACACTTGAAGGGGAGACATTTTGAAGACACAGAAAGTAGGACATTTGGATGGGATGGTGACACAATGCAGGCTAAAGAGAACTAAGGATTGATAGCAAGTGCCAGTTATGTGACAGTACTTACTGCTAGGTTGGATTCATGTGAGGGAGGGGAAATCAAGGGTGACTCCTAAGTGATAGCTAAGTTAATCAGTGCAGGTGATGTTGATAGTACTCAAAATTATGTAAGAAACAAGGGGATATAGAATTTGTGTGAAACAATATTGAAACATCTCTTAGAAATTAAGTTGGAGCTGGGTGTGGTGGCACACGCCTTTAATCCTAGCACTTGGGAGGGAGAGGCAGGCGGATTTCTGAGTTCAAGGCCAGCCTGGTCTACAGAGTGACTTCCAGGACAGCCAGGACTACACAGAGAAACCCTGTCTCGAAAAAAAAAAAAAAAAAAGAAAAGAAAAGAAAAGAAATTAAGTTGGGGACCAGGCATTTGGCTAAGAGGTTCAACTTGGAGCTGGAGATAAAATTTAGAGTGTCAGTGATCTAGTAACAATGTGAAGTTGGGTTAAAATTGTAAGAGGTGGAAATGTGCAGAAAAATATCCTAACAAAATGCCTTAGTCCTCTGGGCTGCTTTAACAAAATTGTTAAATACTTAGTGACTTGCTAAGCACAAACATCTGTTTCTCAGATCTAGAGCAAAAAAATCCAAGAGCAAACAGGTATAGGCCCCAAATGTGGTGGGGATCTACTTCCTGATTCCTGGTGTGTAATTCATACCTATAGAGGATACATTTTTCCCAATGCTCTCACACTGTAACAGGAAGCTAGTTAAACTTCTGGGATCTGTTTTAATGACTCTTATATCATTTCTCATGATTTGATCTTTATGATGAAGTTATTTCCCAAAGACCTCACTTCCTAATACCATCCCAGTGGAGGCTGAACTTCCATTTATGTATTTAAGAATGATACATATGCTCAGTTCACAACATGGAATACAAGCTCACTGCTACCCGTGGAGGACTCATCCACTGTCTAGGAGTATGGCACAGCTGTATCCAAAGGTCTCCAGTGGTTCCCTTCAGTTTTTAAAATTCCTTCCTTATTCTGACATAGCCCGATGTGCTTATGAAGTCACGTTTTCTGTTAAGCCTCTTCTTGCAATCTGAGATGATGTTTCCTGCTTTGATGCCTTTTCTAAATGCTCTTTGACTTTCTGAGAATGTTCTTCTGTATCCATGAATTCAAGTCCAATCCCATCAAGTCATTAAGTTCTTGAACAAATATCTCCTCCTTGAGGCTTTTTTCTGTTTCCAGTTAAAAGTTTCAAACTCCCTAACCTCTGTCTTTACTAGTGTAGACAAAAGCATTGACGGTAGGTGGCATGCATAATTGTTCCCCATCTCCATCTCCTCAATGCTTGGGCAAAGGGAGGGTTGAGTTACTTAGAAAAAGAATTCCTTGAATTAATACTGTGATTAGATTTGCTGCACATATAGAGCTTATGAATGGAAAACTCTATATCTTTCATATAATTGCTATATAAAATGCATGATGGGTAGGCAGGTTCACAGTGGCGGAGGGTTGTTTTGCTTGGGCTTTTGAGACAGGCTCTCTTGTACCACAAGCTTTCCTCAGATTCAACAAAGTCCTCCTGCCTTGGCCTCCCAAATGCTGGGACTGCACATATGGGCTACCACATTCAGCCCACAGTATGTGTTATACACTTTTTTTTTCTGTATAGAGCTGAATTTAGGGGTGCCAGATGATTCCCAGGAAATCTGGCTTCCCTCTTAGGGCTCTTGGTCTCACTCCTCAGAGAATTTTGTTTTGTTTTTCGAGACAGGGTTTCTCTGTATAGCCCTGGCTGTCCTGAAACTCACTCTGTAGACCAGGCTGGCCTCGAACTCAGAACCATGACAGAACTTCAGTAGGACTGTTTTTATTTTTATTTTTCACCTCATATTGGGGCATATTTTAGTCTAAGCCAATGCTTTTCCAGAACTGCTGCTTAACAATGCAAATAGTTGCTGGATGGTGGTGGCGCACACCTTTAATCCCAGCACTTGGGAGGCAGAGGCAGGCAGATTTCTGAGTTCAAGGCCAGCCTGGTCTACAGAGTGACTTCCAGGACAACCAGGGCTATACAGAGAAACCCTGTCTCGAGAAAAAAAAAAAAAAAAAGAAAAGAAAAGAAAAAAAGAAAACAATGCAAATAGTTGGTATGTAATTACAGGGTACAATAGTAAACCCACAATTACAGTGGTTGAAAGACGTACCTTTAGACTCGTTTATTGTTGTATTCAACTATTCAGATAATTCAACAAGTAATGAAGCTGCCCTTAAATTTAGTCTGTATCATTTCTCTAGTGATTTACTTAGAGCAAGTGGGACTTGTTTCCAAAATTAGGAAAAAAGGTTCATGATGGAGCTGAGTGCTTGAAATTTTATATGTTTAAAGATGACTAGTAGAACGCCGTGGATGGTGGTACACACTTTTAATCCCAGCAACTAGGAGGCAGGGCAGTTGTATTTCTGTTAGTTCAAAGCCAGCCTGCTCTACACAGTGAGTCCTAGGACTTAAGAGCTACATGGTAAGACCCTGTCTCAAAAATTTAAAAAAAAAAAAAAAAAAAAATTGTTTCAGTTTTATATCCTCTCAGTTTGCTTATTTGACAATATTTGTTCTACATGTTTAGTGTAGATACATCTAAACTACATATTTCAGGTATCATATTCCTTAGGGTTCACTATAGATACCACATAAATGTCTCCCATAATGGATGTTGTCAATATGTTTCTATTTTCAAGGAAATATAGTTTATTCTAAGCCAAATATGAATGACCATGGCTGGGAAATATGGATTTTTTTTTTTTTGAGGCAGGTTTTCTCTGTATAGCCTTGGCTGTCCTGGAACTCACTCTGTAGACCAGGCTGGCCTCAAACTCAGAAATCCGCCTGCCTCTGCCTCCCAAGTACTGGGATTAAAGGCGTGACCACCATTGCCCGTCTGATGTATTCCTTCTTGGAACACACTTGAAACACTTGAAAAGGGGCCCAGTCTGACCCATTGAATTCCGTTTTGTTTCTGACTCCAACTTTCTGAATTCTATAGCATTATTCTTCCCTTCAGTTCTAGGGTTCTAAGAACAGGCCTGACTAACACACATATACTATATAGTTACAGAATAAAGATAATTTGTTCCTTGCATTTGATCAATACACTGATGGAACACTGACTACAGCAAAGCCAGGAAGTATTATATTACTGCTCTTAAACTTTAGAGTTCATAGAGGCTGGAGGTCTCCTGAATTTAGCATGTATTCCAAGAGTTTCGCTTGATAGTCATGAGAATGCTGGATCAGCTAGCTAAAAAGGATAAAAGTTGAGGCTTAGAGAAATAGTTCCAGCGGTTAAGAGCACTGACTGCTCTTCTAGAGGTTCTGAGTTCAGTTCCCTACAACCACATGGTGGCTCACAACCATCTATAATGGGATCCAATGACCTGTTCTGGTGTGTCTGAAGAGAGTGACAGTGTACTCACATACATAAAATAAATAAATACATCTTCTTTTTTAAAATAAGGATAAAAGTTAATGGCTACTAAAGGGATGGATATAACCCAAGATAATTTCAGTGGGAAATCTATAGGACTCAGATGTCTTTGTCAGTTTTTTTTTTTTTTTTTGGTTTTTTTCAAGACAAGGTTTCTTTGTGTAGCCTTGGCTGTCCTGGAACTCACTCTGTAGACCAGGATGGCCTCGAACTCAGAAATCTGCCTGCCTCTGCCTCCCAAGTGCTGGGATCAAAGGCATGTGTGCCACCACTGTCCAGCTTGAAGAAGGTCTTGGGCATTTGAACTCTTTTTTTTTGTTTGTTTTTGTTTCTTTTGTTTTTGGAGACAGGGTTTCTCTGTGTATCCCTGGCTGTCCTGGAACTCACTCTGTACACCAGGCTGGCCTCGAACTCAGAAATCCGCCTGCCTCTGCCTCCCAAGTGCTAGGATTAAAGGCATGTACTACCACTGTCCAGCTATCAAATTCTTACTAGTCTTAGGCTGGTGGAAGTTGGAAGCTTCACATTTAGCGATGTATTCAAAAATTATATCTAAATGCCATGAGCATTTTAACTCTGATGTGGCAATTGATAGCAAATGACTATTAGGAAGGACCAAAGATCGTTCAAGATACTTTCTTATTTGCCATATTCCATCTCTCCAAATCATATAGTCTAGTCAGGCAAGGTGTTTGTCTGCAAGGTCTTCACCAGGGATAGAGTGTGGTTCCAGAGAACTTCAGCTCACACCTCCTTTATGATGTTAATTATTTCCCTAATCCTCTGCCTCTTGGTCCCACCAAACTGGGATTTGATTTTAACATAAAGGATTTGGAGGTATGCAAGCATTCAAACTATAGCAATACACGTGAATTGAAATTCCAAAGGACACACCAGGCACATAAATTATGCATGTCCTTATGAACCTAATGTATTATACCTGAAAATTTTAAATTTTGTCTTTATTAATTTTTAGGTCTGTTTATTAATTTTGAAGTCTGTTGGGATTCAGACCTGGGACAAACAGCTGAGGTGCATATTTAACATACCAGAGTGGGTCTGGCCTTCATGTTCTCCCAGCATCCCTCAGTCCTGGTTTGGCATACCCTGTGCCCTACCCTGAACTTCCCAGCCCAGGGGCTGGGCTTCTTCTCCCTCCAGAGGCTCTTCCCTATATAATCCAGACATTTTGGTCTCTCTTCTCTCCCCCTTTAGGCATTTTCTCTCTCCCTGTGTGTGTACTCTCTTTCTCTTTCCCTCTCCTCTCTGTCCCTCCCCATAGCAACTTCCCTTGCCTTCTCCCTTGGAACCAGTCAACCTGCCTGCCTAAGAGCACTTTCCCAGTCAATACTCTAATATGGCTTGAATTGGATCATTTCACCAGCAGAGAAATAACTTATCAAAATCTAACAACTAATTATTTCCATAGGCTTCAATTTGGCTTCCTGAGCTCTTATTATTTTCCAAGACTACCAACACTCTTATGGCAACCCACTCCCATACCCTCAGCCAAGAATTAAGGTGTAACAGGCCTGTAATCCTAGCTACTGAGGCAGGAGGATCACAAATTCAAGAACTGCCTAGGTTAGAGAGTGAGTTTAGGGCCTGGACGAGTTGGTACTAACATGTAGCAAAATATAAAGTTAAACAGGAGATGGCTCTCTAGGTTCTGGGTTCAAGCCCTAATACTGCTGCAGAGAATGTGTTAACATGGACAATAAACTAGAAAGACAAACTCCTTGAGACAAGTTAAAATGCAGTGTAGATGGTGGTGGTCAGTTCAGTAACCCATACAATCTATTTGTAGATGGTTAAACAATCTGTGAAGAATATGTTTAGCATGGTAATAGCTTACATTTTTCTCTTGAGAAATTATGCTGTTTGTACTCTTTTTAATTATTTGAAATAATTTAAATTTAGCAAAAAGTTTTATAAGGACATACATAATCTTCAAGCTAACCTATATATAAGAACAACTTTTTGGATAAGAGAATGCTTTTTTATGCAAATGATATTGTTAATTCCAAAATTTTACAGTGAAGAAAATGCTGACTTCTTTTTCAGAATCATCAAGATAGAAAAGATGAAGCTGTATAGAGATGTGGTGTGGTCATTTACAACAGCACACTGGCAACACTTGAAGCTGTATAGTGATGTGGTGTGGTCATTTACAACAGCACACTGGCAACACTTGCTTAACTCAAAAACACTGGAGCTCTCTAATTTCTAAAATAAATGTCAGGTTGCCCACTTCTCTGCATTGCTGAATGCTTTACAGAGATGAATACTATTCTCTTCTTTGATATTGCTTCTCTCTGGAGCAACTCACAGACTAATATTAAGCAGTTATGAAAATTCCAACTCAAATACAGGGAACCATGTTTTATATTAGACTAGCAATATAACCACTCTTCTGCCCTCTGCTCAGGAATTTAGGCACTTAGTTTCTATTGTACTCCAGTTAGGGAGAGTTATGCATGCTGATTCCCTCCATTCAAATGTGATTACTCCCTCTTCATGTGGGTAGTAAGTGTGTTTGTCGTTCGGTTAATCCACAATGGGTAAGCATGTCTCTTAGCTGAAGACTTTTTGCTCTGGTGGTTTGTAGAAGCTTTCCATCTAATAGTTTTTCAGCCTCTTAAGTGGAAATCTGTCTCAGGAAATTAGGGGGAAAGGAGAGTAGACAGTAGTGGATGATAAGCTATTGGGAGGTGCAGTAAATAATGAAGGGAAATGTAACTGAAAAGAGAGGGATCATTTAGGGCTATTAGGTGACAAATTCTCTTGGATAGAGAGCTATTATACCTGTAAATTCAGAAAAATGATAATGTTGACATCTCTTCATCACACAATCTGTATCATTAATAAATGATGAAGGATAGAAAGAGTGAGAGAAATAACGCCAACACTACATAACAGTAGCACAGAGGCTCTTGGGAAAACTAGCTAAGCTAAAAATGAAGGCTCAACTTAGCACCATGATAGAGGGAAAGAGGGTTCATGATATGCATGGAAATAGCATGAACCACATATGTTTTGTTGCTTAAAATAAATAGATAACTTTATATTATCAGAGAACGTCAATGTAGGAGGAACAGAAGAAGCTGGGTCAGGAAATGTTGAGAACTGTTGGAAGTGGTGATGGGGGAGGATGGTATATTTAAACAAACAAACAAAACAAAACATTTGCTTTTACTGTAAAGACAAGCTGCCTGCACCACTCTAGGATGTAGGATAGATCAAGGTTATGTACAGAATACTCGTCCATATTACATTCCCGAAAGAAATGGTACTACATTCAAATTCTCCAGAGGATTTTTATCTTCTCATAAATTCTCCAGAGCTACTCTAATTGTCCCTGAGATGCTTACTTAACAGGGTTGTAAGTCCAAGTTAAGAAAAGAATAAAGGTCTAAATGGGACAGCCTGTGTCTCTGAGACCTCTGTGCAGATGGCATCAGGTGAGTGAAGCTCTCCAACACTACACACTTCAAAGAATAGACTGGGGTGGCTGCTGCACCCCAGCCAGTGGCCCACCATCCAGTGCTTCAGTGCTAGGATGCCTAAGACAGCTGGGCATATGGCTGCTAAAGACGATGGTAATTTCCTTTGTCTAGGTTCCTTCCAGCAATGGAGTATAACCAGGAAAATCTAAGCAACATCCACCTCTTTACTCCATGCTGCTTTCTAAGGCAGAAATGCAGACACAAAGGCTGAAGTCCTTGCTATCATTTTCTTTCCAAGCAACAAGATGGGAACAAACTGGACAGTCATGTGAGTTCCAGTATCCAGAGACAAGCCTGGATAATATATAATCTTATATAAACATGCTATGAATTCCTAAAAAGTAGATTTTCTTCCACTTTTTTGGGGGGTGGTGTTGCTGTTTAAAGGGTGCTCAAAAAAGTGAATTGCTAACCCTGGATAATGTCAGGTTGATTACTTTCAACTCCCACAATCTTACATCTTATACTGAGTACAAATGAGATTATTGATGATAGATTGGTAACTGGAAAATGAAGGGTGGGATTCATTGTGATTGACCTCCACACATCATTGACCCCACAAGATAATGTGGATAATCTGGATAATGAAACTAAAACTTTTGAATAATGAGGGAGAAAATAGACATCATACTTATCTTCAAAAGGAGCATCAATTTCTTTTTCCTCTACTCCAAAGTAAATCACCCATATGGATAAGATATTAATAAAACAATCTTTTTTTAAAAGATTTATTTATGAATTATGTATAAGTACACTGCAGGTTGTCTTCAGACACAGGAAAAGAGGGTGTTACAGATGATTGTGAGCCACCATGTGGTTGCTGGGATTTGAACTTAGGACCTCTGGAAAACCAGTCAGTGCTCTTAACCACTGAGCCATCTCTCCAGCCCTAAAACAATCTTTCAATCGTTCAAGTTAGCAAATTAGAGTCATCTTTAATTTTTAAGTTTATTATTATAATTAGTGCACATTCATGATATCTATGTTTGTTTTGTGTGTGTGTACCATAGTGCATGTGGTGGTCAGAAGAATGGGGAGTCATTTCTCTCCTTCTGCCTTTATGTGTGTTCCAGGGATCAAACTCAGGGAAGCCTGGCAAACTCCTTATACACAGAGCAATGCCTTAACTGGAAAAGGAGCCTATAGGTGTTCACTGAAAAGTAAAGGCAGTTTTAAGTATTCATATATACAGAATACAGTGTAAACCTACTTTGATGAAACTGATGTGTACCTACAGACTTAAGATTGAACTAAGAAACTTTACTAGTATCATTCTTCTGTAACTGGGAGGCACATTAATAAAATGTAAGCTATTGTATCCTTGTAGCATATTTCTGAAATTCTTTGTACCATCTACCTACTACCAATTTTTCCTCTCTCTCTCCCTCCCTCCCTCTCTCTCCCTCTCCCTTTGCTTCTCCCTCTCCCCTCTCTCTCCTCCACCTTCTCCCTCTCTCTCCTCTTTTCTCATATATTATACCCAGTCAGCAGGTTCCCCTCCCTCCATTCCTCCCAGTCCCCACCACCTCCCCTCTCCCCCACTCTTTCTCTATTTCCCTTCAGAAAAAAGCAGGCTTCTCAGGGATATCAGCTCAACAAGATCAGGCACAAACCTTCATATCAAGACTGGAGGAGGTAACCCAGTAAAAGCTTACAAAAGTGTCAGAGACACCCTCCACTCTCACTGTTAGAAATCTCACATGAACCATACATATACAACCATAATATATATGCAGAGGACCTAGCTAAGATTGATATAGGACCCCGATTGTCACTTCAGTCCTTGTGAGCTCCTGTGAGCCCTAGCAGCCCAATCCCTGCTTGGATCATGTTCTCCCGGTGTCCTTTATTTCTCTGGTTTTTACATTTCGTCTTCTTCTTCCTTGGGGTTCCCAGAGATCCCCCTAAAATATTTTGCTGTAGGTCTCTGCATCTGCTCCACCAGTTGCTGCATGAAACCTCTCTGATGACTTTTTTTTAATTAAGAAGAGATCTTGTCATATAAGCTTGACTTTCCTTAAAGGCATGACCTCTGTCTCATCTTCCTTCACTTACTGATTATTGGACTATGCCACTACAGCTGGCTATTTTCATAAAGTATTGCCAACCATTACATTCCCATATTCTCCTCTGGGACTACGTTAGAGAATATAGAGTATGGAGTCTTTCAGAGAGCAGTGAAGGTCTGAGGAGCAAAACTGGAGAGGTAAGCCACACATAATCCCAGGTAGTCAGAAAAAGAGGTCATAGAGCTTAGGGCTTAGTATTTCCTTTGGGTTGCAAGTTCTCTGAGTGACAGGTGATCTGTCTTGCATCTCTCTAGCTGAGTACCAGGTATACACTATCCAGTTACACTCAAAAAGAGGCTGATGGGTCTAATTTATAAATGGTGGCAAGAAGCAGAGGAAAGGTAAGGGAGCATGTATATTAGCCACAGTCATCAATAAATGGCAGCAATATTTGTAGAGACATCATCTTGTGTATTGAATGGATGCCCCACCTGTCAATTAAAAAGCCTATAGCTTATGGCTTAGGCAAGAAGTAGAAGTGGGATATCAGGAGGAAAAAGAATTCTGGGAGAGAAGGAGGCAAGGAGAGGAGTCCAAAAATAGCTGAAGAGATAATCACATGGTACCTGAGCACAAGTAACCAGCCACATGGCAAATGTAGGTTAAAATAAATGGTTATCTTTAGTTATAATCTAGTCAAACCTAGCTATATGGCCAAGGTTCTTGTAAATATAATTTGAGTCTGAGTCTTATTTCTGAGAGCATGGGGATGGGAAGGAGAATCTGGGACCAACTACAACAAATATTCAGGAAGAAACATGAAACTTGAAAAATATTATGAACATTACTTACAAGTTTCTGCAATCAGTTAGTTTGGAATAGCCAAATCCCCAGACAGCTCCATAGCATTCGCCATCAGCCCGTGAGTTCTAGATCCTCTGCTTGCAGGGGAAGATTAGGATGTTGTCAGAGCAAGAGCTTCATTCCCTGTAGATGCCATTGGGTTAACATCAAGTGCTAGGGATAGCCAATAAAAAGTTTGATCTCTTCACAATGTAGGTCCCAGTATTTGAAGTTTGTGTTGTACAAAGCACACTTAAATACCAACTATTTAACTCAAGAAAGCATGTAAACCTTGAGACCCAAAGGAATAGCTAATCCTAAAACTAATTTGGAGTTTGAGATCATTTCCAAAAGTGTGGGTGGTAGACAAGGAAGCATTTTGAGAATGTTCTGCTTTGTTCTCTTAAACAGCTCATCTGCCCAGCACATTATAAATAGCAAGAAGCTATCGCCTGGCCCAGGAAGGGTAGTCCTACTCATTGAATTTCCCCAAAGCTAAACTCTGAAATCAATAAAGAGTGGGAATAGGCATGTTTTAAATGGCTCTGTTTTATGCTTTATGACTTTCTTTGGTGATTTCAATTTTCTATCTCTAAGTTCATTTTGAAGAGTAACTGCTAATTACCAACAAATGCACCTCTAAAACCTATTTGAAACATCTTCCTTGGAAGGAGACAGTACAAACCCAGAGCCCTCAAACTTCACACCTTCCATATGGTTAGGCTAAATGGCCTAACTATAGTCATGGGTCCATAAACTTAATTCTCAAAGATCATAAGAAAGCTATGATATTGTTGTTATTTTAAATAATTGCATTACAAATCTAATACTATTTCCTTAAGAGGTAAGTAACCTTTCTAGTTCCTCATGATACATGTCCTGGTTAATAATGTCAGTATGTTTTATATTATATATTTATTTTAATGTTTTATAACATTTATTTAAACATACTTATTATATTAGTATTTATATTAAATTATGTAGGGGTAGTGCATGCTTCTAATTTCACAACTTGGGAGGTCCAGGCAGAAGGATTGGGAGTTCAAAGCCAGCCTTAGTACATACTTCACAATGTAATGGCGAAGATTAAATTAAAGTAAAATACCTAGCCTTAGAGTGAGTGGTCAATAAAATGTCACTCTTCTGACCTTGTGTTTTACTCTTAGCAGGAGAAAAGTCAAATAATCATTTTAAATGTGCTTAGGAACAAAATAGCATGAAACCCTTGGCCTAGCTGGCTTTCTTCTTGGAAAGGATCTCACTATGTAACCTTAGCTTGCCTACAACCTATGGAATAGACCAGACTGGCCTTGAACTCAGAGAGATCCACTGCTCCTGAGTGCTGGGATTAAAGGCATGGCCCCCACGCCCAGCAGGGCTTTGAACTTTTTAATGATAGAATAAAATGACAATAAGATATGTAATGCCTTTCTTGAATCTCTGCATAGGGCAAATATAAAATCTTCCTTCACTTCAAAACAGAAATAAAGCCAGGGATAGTGGTAGGTGACTGTAATCCCAGACCTTGGGAAATTGATCCAGGAAGATAAGGAGTTCAAAGCCAGTCTGAGCTACATAGAAAATTGGAGGCCAGTCTTGTCTACACAATAAGACCCTGTTTCAAAACAAACACACACAGGCGAATAAAATCACACAGAGGTAAAAGCACAACAGTGTTAATACACTGTATCAAGTTGTCCAAGGACAAGCCCCCAAAATCTCAGAATCCCAGGTCTGGGGAGGCCGCCCAGCTCAGAAAGTGCACACCGCACAAGCACAAGGATCTGAGTTCCACCCCCAGCACCTGATGACACCTGTGTTTGTCCTTTGGCTTCACCTGCACACGAGCACATGCCATAGTCACCGACAGGATGAGCACTGTGTTTTCCAGACTGATGATTTTCTAGAGGATTACTTTGATCTGTCTTCACACGAGTTCCAATGGGACGTGTGGGATACCGCCTTGGGGTACCTCTACTTTTAGCTTTCTCAAGGTAGACCACATGCCCAGATTCTTCTCAGGTCATAAAGAATACAGGGTTGGGACATTACCTTTAGAAGCTTTTAAGCAGCAGGGCAGGGCTGGGGGATGAACTGCATGGCTCTCTCAGCTAACATTTAGCCTTATTTGTGGTAAGGACCCAGCCTGAGCTACCTGGCAAAGTGCACTTCAATTTCGAGCTGATGCGTTTACTCTCCTGGTCTAAAATTGTTGTCAGCAATTTTTATTTTAAATAGAACTTGCAGTTGCTGGCCTTTTAGAATACTTCATATTTACAAAGGTGCATTTCATATGAACATCCTAAAGTGCTGTATGAAGATCATTTCATTTATCCTTATAACACCTCTGGAAGACAGTTGTCCACGGTGCTCTTTCCCACCACCAGCATATCCCATATTGAAACAAAAGTGCACAAAGGCCCAACACAGATAGTTTCTTTCTTTTTTTCTTTTTCTTTCTTTTTTTTTTTTCTTTTTTGGTTTTTTGAGACAGAGTTTCTCTATGTAGCCTTGGCTGTCCTAGAACTCACTCCTTAGACCACGCTGGCCTTGAACTCACCAATCCACCTGCCTCTGCCTCCCAAGTGCTGGAATTAAAGGCATGTACCACCACTGCCCAGCCAGATAGTTTCTTGATGACCAGGCCAGGACTCATGCTGGGCTGCAGAATGCTCTGCCAGGTGGCCGGTGATAGGTCAGGCTTTCCCACAGGGTTAGAGGAATGGTATTCTGCTCAAGGACAGCAGAATTGGGGCAGGGAAGAGATTGCAGAACTAGTCAGCTGTGATAAGCTTCTCCCTGTCCAGTTCTCTCTTTATCCAGTTCCCCAGTTTCTAGTCCCTTCTGGAAGGGAAGAGATGAAAAAAGGCTTAGAAGTCATCTGTACCCAGGAAAGATTGGTCCTGCAGGTTTGAAAGACCCACTTGTGCAAGATGTGGTGGAGCACACCACTTTAACCCTAGCACAGAGATCCACAGAGGCATTCATGTGGATCTCTGTGAGTTTGAGGCCAACCTGGTCATTCATAAATATATTCAGTAAACCTTAGGTTGATTATTGACCTCAGTAGCTAGAGGCAGGAGAGTGCCAACTCTACAGTCCTGGAAACCTTGGAATTTTGAAAGCACCCAGTTGTCATTGAGCAAGTAAGGGAAGTTGTTGGTCAGCTCTCCGATCTTATCAGATCTCACAAATAAATGACGGGGAGATTGGGAAGGGAGGGAGGGAAGTTTGTCAAGAAATTTTGAGATACGTAGAGCTCTCTGAGGTGACCTCAGATCATCTACTGATGGATTTGGGGAATTATGTTTCTCACACTCCCTTTAAAGTAACTAAGATTCAGGAAAACAAAAGAAAACAAACAAACAAACAAAAAACAAAAACAACTAACCAACTTCCTGAAGATCACACAGCAAAGAAAGTAAACTACAGGATCTGGATCCCGTAGATCCTGCCCAGAGCTTTCTAACCTAAGAACAAGAATATTTACCAATTGTGCAAATGGAAGCCAAGTCACCACTTGCTTGCATTCTTGTCTTCTGCACTCAATAGGTTATTGGCGGGCTCTGATAAGACCAGAAAGCTAACATACAGCTTCCTTACCTGTGTAAGGGTCCATGATTCACCCGACGCAAATAGTGTAACACAAAGAGTGTTTTATTCTGTAGAAGCCCAGCATGCTGGGGTCTCCATCACCAAGATAGACAACCAAGCGAGCACCAAGGCCTGATTTAAAGCACGTGAGGGCAGTTCCGGGATAGGTGACCTCTATCTTAATCTGTTGGGTCCATCTCTGTGGACATTCCAGAACCAGTACTGGGGGTGGAAACTGTTGCTAGGGAAGTCTGGAAACTGTTGCTGAGGAAGTCTGGAAGTTGCTGTTGACCCCTTGTCCTTGCCTCAGGCCAGGTGACAGTACAGCTTATGATGACAGGGCAGTTTCTGACTTGAAGTTTGGGTTTTTTTTCTAGTAACTGACTTGCCCAGTTCTTAGGCCTAATCTTCTAAACTGCCAATTTGAAGCCTGTCATTGAGTTAGCCTAGCCTTCTCACCTGTTCTATGACAACAAAGTGCTTTCAAATTTCAAAGGTTTCCAGGACCATAGTGGACACTCTCTCCTTGCTCTTCTGCCCCTAGCTACTGAGGTCAATCATAAAACATGACATCACTTTTCAGGTGGGTCTCTGACATCTCTGTGATCACAACCATGCCTTCTGTATCACATTTTTTGACCAGTTAACTCAATTGAAGCAAAATCGCAGGTGCTTTACTTACAGTGAGTCAGGAGCAGCTCTTGGCCTATTGGACTGTATGGTGCTTTGAATTAGAGTGGCCCCCAAAGGCTCATAAACTCGAATGCTTATTCAGAAGGGAGTGGAACTCTTCCTTGGGATTAGAAGAATTAGGAGGTTAAGAAGTGTGACCTTGTTGGAAGAAGTGTGTCTCTAGGGTGGGTTTTGAAGTTTTCAAAAACCCACACCCCCAGGCTAGTGTTTTGCCTCTGCCTCTGCTCTACCCCCCTCCTTCTTTGCATACAGATCAGGATGTAGTTCTCAGCAATTGCTCCAGCACCTGCCTGCATGCCACAGTGCTCCCCACCATGACAACAATGGAATCAACCTCTGAAACTGTAAGCAACCCTACAATTAAATGCTTTCTTTCATAAGAGTTGCTGTGGTAATGCTGTTGCCTCCCAGCAATAGAGCTAGGATGAACTGATTCCAGGCTCTTTGGCATAAAACAGTAGCTGCTCTTGAGTCAGTCTGAATCTTCAGATTAGCCCGCCTTAAAGGAGGTAGGACTTGGGATTTTGTACTTGAGGGTACACTCCATAATGGCAGAGGAGACACAGTGGCAGTGGCTTCAGGCTGTGATGGCAGGAGCATGAAGTTGCTTGCTCGTAATTGGGGGGATTCGGAAACAGAGAGTGATGTTTCTCAGGTTGATTTTTCCCCCTAACCCTCCCTTTTTTCTATGCTAGACTACTACCCATTGGACATCCACAATCAGGTTGTCCTCCTCCCCTAATTAAAGAGGGAAACCTGGGAATGCCTTCATAGATACACCTAAAGACATACTTCACTAATGCCTTGGATATCTCTTTTCATTCTTTTACCTTAAAAAAAAAATTATGTGGGGGCTGGTGAGATGGCTCAGCGGTTAAGGGCATCGACTGTTCTTCTGAAGGTCCTGAGTTCAAATCCCAGCAACAACATGGTGGCTCACAACCATCCGTAAGGAGATCTGACGCCCTCTTCTGGAGTGTCTGAAGACAGCTACAGTGTATTTACATATAATAAATAAATAAATCTTTAAAAAAAAATTGTGTGTATGCATGTGCAATCACACGGACATGAGCATGTGAATACCAGAAGCATCTTTTTTGCAATTGTTTTTCCACCTTTCTGTTTTATTTTTACTTTAAATATATGATATTTTGTCTCCATGCATGTCTTTACAATGTGCATACTTGGTACCTGTGGTGACTAGATGTTGGATTCCCTGGAACTGAAGTTACAGATGGTTGAACCCACCACATTGGTGCTAGGAACTGAACCTGGCCCATCTAGAACAATAACAAGTGCTTTTAACTACTGAGCTCTCTCTCTGACCCTTCATTTATTTTCTGAGACAGAATCTCTTACCGAACCTGGACTTACCAATTGGGCAAGTTTAATCATTTGTTTATCTAGCAAGTCCTACGAACTCTCCTGCTTTTTGGCATACTCAGCCTGAGCTTACAATTGCATGCTGCCATACCTGGCTTATCATATGAAGAGGGTTAGCATTCATGGTGGCAGGGACAACATGGCAGCAGATGGCCAGAGCAGGAAGGGGAGGAAAGAGTGCAGACTGGAAATAGGATGAAAGGATAACTCTCAAAGCAAGGTTGCATCACCTCCCCAAACCGTGCCACTAACAGAGGACCAACTGTTCAAATATATGAACCTACAGCAGCTGTTTTTCATTTAAACCACAACAGCATTTATATTTAGACATTTATGTTTCTGTGGCAAACATTTACCAACAAGATCATTCTTCAAGTCCCCATTAGACCTTCATTAACCCAATGAAATTGATAATGACAATCAACCATCACAGAATGCCCCCACCAAGGCTGAGTGTTTATCAACACTTCAATAGATTAGAGAATGACTGACCACTGTGCAGGACCAGGTATGCTGGACCCATCACTAAGACAGCTGTGAGGTCCACAAAATGCTCTGGGGATATAACATAAGAAGAAGCCCACCTCAGGACCTGACCTTCCACTCCCTAGATCTTCTACAAAGAGACATCTCTACATGCCAGGCATGATTCCCATTGTATGCCTTTGTCTTCTCTTTTCTTTTCTTCTTCTTTTTTAAAAAAAGATTTTATTTATTTTATATACATGATGAGTACACTGCAGCTGTCTTCAGAAACACCAGAAAAGGGCATCCCGTTACAGATGGCTGTGAGCCACTATGTGGTTGCTGGGAATTGAACTCAGGACCTCTGGAAGTGAGATCAGTGATCTTAACTGCTGAGCCATCTCCATCCCCTATCTTCTCTTTTCTACACTGAATAACACCTCATTGCTTAATGTTAGTGTTAAATCTAGTTGAGTCAACAAAAGAACATACACATACATACATACATACATACATGCATACATACACACAAACACACACACAAGAACTTTAAATTTGATTAAGTGATTAAGTGAATTCTTTTTTTTAAAGATTTTATTTATTGGGCTGGTGAGATGGCTCAGGGGGTAAGAGCACTGTCTGCTCTTCTGAAGGTCATGAGTTCAAATCCCAGCAACCACATGGTGGCTCACAACCACCCATAATGAGATCTGATGCCCTCTTCGGGTGCATCTGAAGAACAGCTACAGTGTACTCATTTATAATAATAAATAAATCTAAAAAAAATGATTCATTAAAAAAAGATTTTATTTATTATATGTATACAATGTAGTTGTCTTCAGACTCTCCAGAAGAAGTCAAATCTCTCCTTACAGATGGTTGTGAGCCACCATGCGGTTGCTGGGATTTGAACTCAGGACTTTTGGAAGAGCAGTTGGTGCTCTTAATCACTGAGCCATCTCTTCAGCCCAATTAAGTGAATTCTTCAATTCTGTTGTTTTCCTGTCTGCGTGTACACATGTGTAAATCTTAGTATGTGAGTGTGGAGGCCTATGAGTGACCTCAAGTGTTTTCCTCAACTGCTTTCCACAGAGAACTTCTTATTCTAATGCCATCTTTAAAACTGATGTAGACTTGAAATTGGGATATTCTTAGAGTCTTATATTCATTTCATCAAGGTGAAGCATATTTGGAAAATATTACTGAATTTAATTTTTTCTCATTTTAAAAACTCTACTACTCACTTATATATCAGAGCTAGAACTTCATTTTTGTATTCTTAAAATTATATCAAGTAAAAGTTATATTTAAAATGTTTTAAGTAAGACAGGCAGTGATGGCGCATATAGCATTGGTCCCAGTACTTGGAAGTACTTGGAAGGCAGAGGCAAGCAGATCTCAAGGCCCGTCTACTACAGAGTGAGTTCCAGGACACCCAGAGCTACACAAAGAAACCCTGTCTGGAAAAAAACCAAAAAAGCTTTAAAATGAATTTCTATATACACTGGTGTGTGTGTGTGTGTGTGTGTGTGTGTGTGTGGGTGTGGGTGTGTGTGGGTGTGTGTGGGTGCGCGTATGTGTGTACACCATAGTGTGTAGGTGGAGGTCAGAGGAGTACCTGCAGGAATTGTTCTCTCTGTCCACTTTGTGGTGGGATTGAAATCACATCATGAGTCTTAGCATCTTAGCCTTTTGAGCCTGAGCCCAAGTTATATTTTATATATTATAATTACCTTACAGTTATGTAAGTCCAAATTCATGTGACTTTATTTGCTTTTTATAGTCTGGTAAGTATATAGGCCAGGCATTACTGCCCCTATTTTAGTGAAAGTAAACTCAAGGTGACTTAAGGACCTTGGCCACATTTTCTAAGATTAGCAGTGGGTGAAAACCAAATAGATAGACAGGTATGATGTTGTATTCCTATAATCCAAACACCTGAGGGGCTTAGAAAGGGGTCCCAAGTTCAAGACCCTTGGTTAGACAGTGAAAACCACTAAAACAACCTTTTCCTTCCTCATAGGAGTGTGCCCACAGGTGTGGTAGAGCCGTCCTTTTCTTGTGAGGAGGAGTGGTGCAGGGTACAATAACTTTAATTTTATGAAGTAATTTGATAGGCTAATTGTTTGGGTTTGTTTTTGAGACAAGGTATCATAAAGCCCAGGCTGTGTAGCAAAAGATGGCTTTGAACTTCTGATCTTCCTGCCTCTACTTCTGAAGTGCAATGAATACAGGTGTGTACCAGCACCCCCAGTCTCCCACAGTGCTGGGGATCTAATGGATGTGTGCACTGCATATGTACCTGACTCTGGAGGAAGTCAGAAGAGGCCATCAGATTCCCTGTAAGTGGCATCACAGAGAGCTGTGAGCTGCTTATGTTGGTGCTTGGAATGAACCTGAGTCTTCTGCAAGAGCAATCAGTTCTCTTAACTGCCGAGCTGGCTTTCTAGCCCCTGTCATTTGTATTTTAAAACTGAGTGAAATGTCAATAACGACATTTCTAAAGTTATGCCAAATGACCAGGGAGAACCATAGCCAGCAGCTCCCAGGGCCACAGTCAGAAGCCACTTCCAGTTCATAGAGCTGAGAACTTTCTACACTCTAGTTAGCAGAGAAAAATGGCTCCATTTTGCCAACATTGTTCCTGATCTTCAGCGTCCTGCTCTGATATTTGCTTCCAGCAGCTGAAAACAGAACAACATTGCATTCAAAATCATTTTGTAGGTTTGTGCCTTGGTTTGTGTTCTGAAGTTGGAAAAAAAGGTTTAGAGCTTCGCATCTCAGCTTGTTGATATTCTCATCTTTTAGACCTTGAAAGAAAAAAGATTAAATACAATATCATTAACACATTGTACTGATACATGATACATACAATGTACAATTTTTTTTAAAGATTTATGTTATTTATTTTATGTGTATGAATACACTGTAGCTGTACAGATGGCCGTGAGCCATCATGTGGCTGCTGGGAATTGAACTCAGGATGGCCCTGCTCGCTCTAGCCCCGCTTGCTCCTGCGTAATACACTGTAGCTGTCTTCACATGCACCAAAAGAGGGCGTCTGATCTCATTACGGGTGGTTGTGAGCCACCATATGGTTGCTGAGATCCGAATTCAGGACTTTCAGAAGAGCAGTCAGTGCTCTTACCCACTGAGCCATCTCACTAGCCCACAATCTACAATTTTCATTAAAACTTTTTATTCAAGTTAACATATCAAACCTTTCAAGTTCTATCTCACAGGAAAACTGAGGTTGGTTTCTGGCGAGCATAGTAATTAGCACATATTTCCTCTGATAGGAGTTTGGGGTCATCTTGTCAGGTACATCTTGTTACTAGATGTTACTCTCAGACTATATAGCCCAAGCCCTGAACCACAGGTCAGAACAACACCAACTGTGTTATTTGCCATCGGTCACCTACTTTCTGTCTTTCTTCAAATTAGACAAAGACAATAATCCACCTACTCTGGCCATTACCACAAAAAGTCTTTCTAAAGAGCACTGAATATTTTTAAAAAGCCTGCTACTGTGATGAGGATCCTTGTTATAAATAGTCCTTCGTCTCTATGTCTGATAAAACAGTCCTGGGATGTAGATGAAGTGAACCCCTTTAAAATGAATCTCCGTCCAGCAGCTGTGTGTAGACAGTGGAGTGAGCACCACGTGCAACGCCCGAGAGCGATCCCTGCCTATCCAGGCCCACAGTGGAGTGAGCACCACCTAAAACACCTGAGAGTGATCCCTGCCCATCCAGGCCCACAGTGGAGTGAGCACCACCCGAGAGTGATCCCTGCCCATTCAGGCCCATCCCCAGCAAGCTGTAGACGCATGTCTGGCTAGTAATTTAATGGCACTTTCAGGCATAAACAAAGGTTTATTAAAATAGGAGTCCTAAACACTGGGTTACTTTGAACATTGTCCTGTTCTGTTCGTTCAGGTTAAGGAAGCTTGTGTTGGGATGCTGACAGGCGCTGGCTAAAGCAGCATTTGGGGTCACTCGGTTCAGATTCTTAATGTGGCCCCATGCAAGTAACCAGCCTACGTTTGTATTCAAAGGTTTTTGTTTTTTGTTTTTAATTTCTGGGAATAGCATTGCAATGATGATGAATAGAACCCCCTTTCCAGTTTTTTTTTCTTTTGCTTCCTACTTTTATTTCCACTCTCTTTATATACACAGTTCCCAACACCCTTCAGTTTGATCAAATCCCAGTAGGGGTTTTATTTTTTATGAGAAAAATAACCAGTGCACACATGTTCATGTTAGACAGGCAACTTCATGACTCCGCTTGAAGAAGCAACTTTGCAAAGTTTGGGTAATGTGGCAAGAGGTTTATGTAATGTGGCATCCCCTGTGCCTGGGATGTACTAGTGCTCAGCTGCTCACTTGAATCACTGCTCTTAGGGTCACGGAGGCATAGTATGGTCACATCAGCTTTACTTTTGATCACAGTTCCTTCAACAACTCCACATGGGATCATATAACTGGCTTGGGATAATTGGCCACCAGTAAAAGGATTGTGACCGTGTGACAACTGAATGTTAATTCAAAATCAAATGTAGAAGGGCTCTGAGCCGTTTCTGGCAGCACTTGCCTGTGGTGTCTCTAACAACTTCACTGCAGCCTTGATTCTCAACATACAATATGCAGGCTTCACACTGCTAACAACACTGCCTGAGAACCCCCCAACCAGCTTCAGCCTGAGACGATTCCACGTTAAGAATTGCAGTGTTTTTACTGTATATATAAAATCTTATGCTTCACTATTTTCTGAACATTCATTCTGTGAAAAGCCATGAAAGTTGACTCTCCATATCTACAACACAGCTTGCTTCAATTTTCCTTACCTCCAATTACTTTCTCCTCAACACACACCCATTTCTTTTTCCATAAACACCCTTAAGCCCTAATCTTGGTGAGGTGAAACTGAGGCTTGTCCTTATCTCTAAGTGACTTGTCTTGCAAATACATTGTTTTTTTGAAAAACTCGTTGCTTGAGTAGTTGGCATCAGTCTTGAGTAGGCAGCGGTGGTATGGTTGGGTAATAGGATACAGACAAGAAGCATTCTTAGTTTTCAAAGAAAGAATCTGAGGCTGGTGCCAACATGGTTGCATGTTTCTCTTTCTTTCTCATGCATGTGCATGGTACATAGTGTGCCCGTGCTTATGTTTGTGCACGTGTGCATGCATGTTTGTGATGTACATGTGAACACCAGAAGTTGACATCTGATGTCTCCCTTAATTATTCACCTCCCCCTTGTTATTTCTGAAGCAGGGTCTGTCACTGGACCTAGAGCTCAAAGATTCAGTTAGACTGGCTGTCTGCTGAGCCTCCCTATCTCTGCCCCTCACGTGCCGAGGTTACAGACATGCAGCACCACTTTTACACGGGTGGTAGGGATCTGAACTCAGGCCCTTATTCTTCTATGGCAAGCCATTTAGTGACTGATGTATCTCCTGAGCCCCAGTGAAATTATGGAATTTCAGCAGATAGACTGTAATCTATCTTCTTGGGGAGCTGACTTGGGAATTGTGCTGCAGTGCCAATAACTCAGCAATGGAGGCAGGTATCTTAAAGAATCAGCACAGCTGTATCTCTGGTCCCACTCTCCCTACAAAGGACAGCACAAGTATTTTTGAAAGCTCTAAAATTCATTGTTGTTGATATTCTCCTAAACATCTACCCATCTAGTCAAGAGCTAAACCAAAGAAGCAATTTATAAAAATCTTTTTAGCCGGGCAGTGGTGGCCTACGCCTTTAATCCCAGCACTTGGGAGGCAGAGGCAGGTGGATTTCTGAGTTCAAGTTTAAGGCCAGCCTGGTTTGCAGAGTGAGTTCCAGGATAGCCAGGGCTACACAGAGAAACCCTGTCTCAAAAAAACCAAAAACCAAAAACCAAAAAACAAAAAAACCTTTTTATGTGGGTTATGCCTTCAGTTGTGGGAGGACTACTTGACTCTGAGACTTTATCTATTGCATGGTGCTCAGAATATAACTGGTTAGTTTTTAGTAGCTGAAAGGGTTATTTTAGTGATGAACTTTGCTATAGATCTTTTTCTTTGCGGTAGTTTACAGTAACTTGCACAGCAAGTCTGTTTTCCCTGGGGGCCTATTTCCCTTCCTTTAACCGTTCCAGCTGTGGGTGTTGGAGAATCACTTCGAGGCACAGCTGCTGGATTAGTGACTTTTTTTTGACATAAGAGAATCTAAAGATCTCTGAGAGACATCTTCTCTTGGTCTTCTAGGCTAATATTTTAATCGAAAACATTTGAGTTAAATGTTCTCTAAAGGCAAATGTCGTTTTCTCATGTTAAAAAGAATATTCTGTCTATATAGCCAGAAAGCTATACTGGTGGCCACAATGGTAAGTAGGGCTTGGCTCATAAATATATGAGCCTATACTCACACACACACACACACACACACACACACACACACACATACACTTCTGTGTTTTTCAATAGTGCAGGCCTCAAAAAGAAAAAAAAACACCTAACATTAGAGTAAAGTTAATTAGCATTAGTGCCCTGGTTCATAAAACTCATTTTATTAAATTTATGTCCCATATTTTCACCACAGCATATTGCTTTCTGCACTTAAAATCCAGGCACGAGGATATGAAATTATTTTCCCACTCTACCATTGGCTTCAGGGGACAGGGTCCTGATTTCACCAGGGTCTTTGGTCTTCCTGCCCTTTTGTGCCTTATTCAAAAGTTTCAGCAAATTTGACCTCTCAGAAGATACAATTTCCTGTTAGCCTTATACTGTGCATCTCTGTTTACATGTTAGGGCTCCATTCAGAGGTAGGAAGTTGCAGAATGCAGCTTAGGTGCCGAAGCAATATCAAGCAGAATTTTGCTGCCTGCATATTTTACAACCAGGACAATTTCCTTCTTTGAGTCTTAGCATGTAATTCTTATTTTGAGGTCAGGACTTGCATTCTGGAATGACTTGTTTATAAAGCACTGTTTATGAACTAGTTCTAGTCTGAATATTATCTGGCTAATTCTATAAAATGCCTCAGTCTCCAACAGTAAATTATGTCACTAAAGGGGGAAGATGAGTAAGTAAATAAATAAAAACAAAATGAAAACCAAACAGCATCTCAGAGAGAGAGAGAGAGAGAGAGAGAGAGAGAGAGAGAGAGAGAGAGAGGAATTTTATATTGATGAAATCATCCTTTTTGATAAGTGATGTTCTTGTGTGGAGTCTCATTACCTAGTCCTGGAACTCACTCTGTAGACCAGGCTGGCTTCGATTTCAGAGATTCACCTGCCTCTGCCTCCCAAGTGCTTCAATTAAAGGCGTGCACTCCCAGGCCTGGCTTCATTTATAATTTTTGAACTATGTTTCAAAGATACATTTGTTAGGTAGCTGCTCATAATGTATTTCTCAATACCAACATTGCTAAAACTAGAGGCCCTGGGCTGGAGAGATGGCTCAGTGGTTAAGAGCACTGACTGCTTTTCCAAAGGTCCTGAGTTCAATTCCCAGCAATCACATGGTGGCTCACAACGATCTGTAATGAGATCTGATGCCCTCTTCTGATGTGTCTGAAGACAGCTACAGTGTACTCATATACATAAAATAAATAAATAATTCTTAAAAAAACAAAAACAAAAACTAGAGGCCCAATTGAAATATGGGTATTTGGAACAACCCACATCCAGTAAAATAAGCAAAATGGAATATGCAGGACTTTAAACAATTCCAGTGACCAGAGGCAGTAAGAACCCTCTGAGGGAAAGCAATGGCCACCGACAGGTGAAGTGTGTGCCCACACCCATTTTGCCCCCTAGGCCACCGACAGGTGAAGTGT
>JADRCD010196323.1:0-34973 GCA_019843815.1 Montemys delectorum | reverse complement strand
ATCATCCTAAAACTCTGAAGCCTCACTCAAAGTTTAAGTTACAAAAACAAAAGAGGAGGGCAATGCCCTGCCTGGCTGGATAATGCCGTGTGTAGAAGCCATTGTCTATTAACCAGTGCTCCCAGTGCAAGGTGTGGGGTGCCAACTTAGGTTCAGGGTGACCACAGCTGTTCCCAAGTAGTAGAGGCTCCACAATTCCTGTGGTTGTTTACTGGGGCTAGATGCTAAGGTGCTATTGCTGAAGACACCACACACCATGGGGGCAAAATAGAGAAATCAAGATGGAGCCAAGATGTTTCTTCTCGTCTTCTCAGTCCCTTCTCATCCTCTCCTTGTGTATTCATTCTTCTCTCTCCTCCCTCTCATTCCCTTTCCTTATTTCCTCCTCCTCTCTCTTTTCAGTCCTTTCCTCCTTCATCCTCCCCTCTTCGGAGATTAATCCCAGCCTTTCCCACTCTCTTCCTCCTCCTTCCTTGCCAAGTCTCACCTTATATTCAAAACACATCCTTGTTGAGTTCTAGAGACATAGGCACCCCCACTCAATGTCTCATATTTCTTTTATAAAGGCAAACCAACATACTTTCTTTAAACTCTTCATCATAGTTCTTTACCAGGCTATCTGCCTAATTTTTAATGATTTTGTGTTAGGTCTAAAACTCTGACTTCCAAAATATTATGTTCTTTAAAATATATTTGAGCTTCTAGTCTCTCTGAGCAGGTGTCCTGAGCAGACCTTGGGAACAAGCTCAACAACCAGTCCCTCAACACCCAGAGGAAGCTCCACTCCCAGGTGCTCTAACAAGCCCAGGATCCCAGGATCCCAGAATCACAGGATCACAGACACAGCTTGACTCTGAGGAGTTCTGACACAACCAGGATCATAGGAAGGACAGGCTCCAGTCAGATTTAGCAAGGGCAGGTAGCACTAGAGATAACCAGATGGCTGGAGACAAGCATAAGAAAATAAACAACACAAACCAAGGTCACTTGGCATCATCAGAACCCAATTCTCCCACCATAGCAAGTCCTTGACACACCATTACACTAGAAAAGCAAGATTCAGATATAAAATCACTTCTCATGATGATGATACAGGACTTTAAGAAAGACATAAATAGCACCCTCAAAGAAATACAGGAGAACACAGGTAAAGAGCTAGAAGCTCTTAGAGAGGAAACACAAAAATCCCTTAAAGAACTACAGGAAAACACAATCAAACAGGTGAAGGAAATGAGCAAAACCATCCAGAATCTAAAAATGGAAATAGAAACAATAAATAAATCAGAAAGAGAGACAACCCTGGGGATACAAAACCTAGGAAAGAAATTAGGAGTCATAGATGGAAATATCACCAATAGAATATAAGAGATAGAAGAGAGAATCTCAGGGGCAGAAGACACCATAGAAAACATTGACACAACAGTCAAAGAAAATCCAAAAAGCAAAAAGTTCCTAACCCAAAACATCCAGGAAATCCAGGACACAATGAGAAGACCAAACCTAAGGATAATAGGTATAGAAGAGAGTGAAGACTCCCAAGGTAATGGGTCAGCAAATATCTTCAACAAAATTATAGAAGAAAACTTCCCTAACCTAAAGAAAGACATGCCCATGCACATACAAGAAGCCTACAGAACCCCAAATAGACTGGACCAGAAAATAAATTCCTCCTGACACATAATAATAAAAACACCAAATGCACTAAACAAAGAAAGAATTTTAAAAGCAGTAAGGGAAAAAAGGTCAAGTAACATATAAAGGTAGGCCTATCAGAATTACACCAGACTTCTCACCAGAGACTATGAAAGCTAGAAGATCCTGAGCAGATATCATACAGACCCTACAAGAACACAAATGCCAGCCCAGGCTACTGTACCCAGCAAAACTCTCAATTACCATAGATGGAGAAAACAAGATATTCCATGACAAAACAAAATTTACACAATATCTTTCCACAAATCCAGCCCTACAAAGGATAATAGATGGAAAACATCAACATAAGGAGCAAAACTACACCCCAGAAGAAGCAAGAAGGTAATCTTTCAACAAATCCACACAAACCTAATTCCACCTCTTAAAACAAAAACAACAGGAAGTGACAATTACTTTTTCTCAATATCTTAATATGAAAATTAATATTACCAACATATCCTAATCGATTGAAATCCAAAAATATGAGGAATTAGAAATTTATTGATTGTCATCTAATGGTCTCTCTAATTTGGTAATTGGAGAAATAGGTCCAATATTGTACAATCTATATATGCTTTCAGCTTGTTTGTTTGTGACAGTGTCTGGCTGTGTACAACATAAGGGTCTTGAAATCTTGCTTCTCCTACCTCAGCCTCTCTATTAGTAGTGTACTGGCTAGTTTTGTGTGTCAACTTGACACAGGCTGCAGTTATCACAGAGAAGGGAGCTTCAGTTGGGGAAATGCCTACATGAGATCCAGCTGTGGGGCATTTTCTCAATTAGTGATAAAGGGGGTAGGGCCCCTTGTGGGTAGTGCCACCTCTGGGCTGGAAGTCTTGGTTTCTATAAGAGAGCAGGCTGAACAAGCCAGGGGAAGCAAGCCAGTAAGGAACATCCCGCCATAGCCTCTGCATCAGCTCCTGCTTCCTGACCTGCTTGAGTTCCAGTCCTGACTTCCCCTGGTGATCAACAGCAATGTGGAAGTTAAGCTAAATAAACCCTTTCCTCCCCAACTTACTTCTTGGTCATGATGTTTGTGCAGGAATAGAAATCCTGACTAAGATGAATTGGTACCAGCATAGTGGGGTATTCCTGTGACAACCTGACCATGTTTTGGGGAGGACTGTGGAAGGACTTTGGAACTTTGAGCTAGAAGAGCCACTGGTTGTTAAGAACTCTGTGGGATGATCTGTGGGAGCTTGCAAGATCATGTTGAGAACAGTGCAAAGATGTAGGCCTGGCTTGTGAAATTTCAAAGGGAAGATTAAAGACTCTTATCAGGGCCATGTTGTTTGCGAAGATTCTGTGGTTTTGGTTAGCTGGGGCTGAAGTATCAACTGTGATTAACAAGATACCAGAACTACTAAAATGAAACCTTTGCATTACTGGGACTACTGATGGTGGTTAGCTGGAGCTAAGAAATTAGCGGTGATTAAGAAGAGACCAGCATCACTGAGGTGACATATTCTGGGAAGTGTTTTTTACAAGCAAAGAGGTTGTGTTCCAGAGATAGCCAAGGTTGTACCTTGTGCTGCAGCAGAACTTGGTAATGTCTAAGAGTCACCCAGGTGGTACTGGTTTTGAAGGCATGAAGGGGTCATGAAGAGCAGCTGAGGCTCGGCACAGTGAGAGACCATGGAAGGCCATTGGTGAAGGTGCAGCTTCAGTTTGCAATTGATGGTCCAGGACTGAAGGCCTCATGCAAAGGAGTTGAGGCTTGGCACCATGAAGAGAGCCTATGAGAGGCTATTGGTAAAGCCTAGTTACAGCAGAAAACAGTGTTTTAGAGATGCCAGTACCATGAATGACCACCAAGAACAGCAGCAGCAGTGGAGTACAGGCATCTGGACCCTAGAAGACAAAGTGTGTGCTACAAAGGGCAGAGCTGGAGAAGTGACCCAAGCCCTTGAAGAAATCCAGAAGATTGTGAGTGGATCCCAGACATTGGACAGTTGGAGTTTGATTTTTGCTTTTGATTGTGACTGTGCCCTGATTTTTTTCCTCTTGAAGGAAGAAAGTATTTTAGTGGAGCCTACAGTTAAGAGACCTTGAATTTTAAAAGAAATTGGACATTTTAACTTGATTGAACTTTTAATATGTAAAGACTGTGGGACTTTAGATTTTGGGGATGAATAAGAAAGTAAGGGTTGAGGCTTAATAGTGATGAGTTTGTGTGTCAAGTTGACAAGGGATCAATTGTACTGGCTGGTTTTGTGTGTCAACTTGACACAGGCTGGAGTTACCACAGAGAAGGGAGCTTCAGTTGGGGAAGTGCCTCCATGAGACCCAACTGTGGGGCATTTTCTCAATTAGTGATCAAGGGGGTAGGGCCCCTTGTGGGTGGTGCCATCCGTGGGCTGGAAGTCTTGGTTTCTATAAGATAGCAGGCTGAGCAAGCTAGGGGAAGCAAGTGAATCATAGCTAGTGAACCAAATTCTTACCCTCACCTAATGTTTGTGCCACCCTCCAAGCAGAACCATTTTTCATTGAAACAGTTGGTAAATGACTTTATGGATAGACCATCTTTATACATACACTATTTCTTAAATGAATGTAACCTGTTCTCTGTGGGCTGAGAATAAAGTCACTCACTCAAGTCAAATAGCTTTGACCATAGCAGGAAGTCTGTATCCAAAAATCGTGCCTACAATTCGTTTCTTGGTGCAGCAGAACTGTCAACTTCTCAGCTTAGCTACAATGGAGGTAAAATGCTTTGGTGATGTGAGAGCCATTGGAGTACAGCCTTATTACAATGAAATCCAATGTCTAAAACTTGTTCTTATTTTGGGCTTGTACCACAGTAAGAGCCAAGATTTTAAACTCTACTAAATACAAAACAAACAAACAAAAAGACTTTATATATTTATGTTCATTTAAGAAAATACTAGTAGTGGTGTATTATTTTGAAATACACAGTTAATATGTTTGCAGTTATTTAAAATTTATAGTGAGAAAAATGTATTTTCACTAGTGCTGTAGACGAGCATCTACATAAGACTGTTAAATTGATTGTTGTTTTATATCAAACAACTTTTATAATACTTATTTGTATTCTTATAATATTTTATAAATTTTAAAGAATATGACAAAAAAGATATTGTAGGTATTGAAGGGGGGTCTCTGGGAGAAGTTGGGGGACAAAAGGGAAACAAGAATATGATTTAATTCTATTTACTTAAAATATATTTTTAAATGTTAACAAATTCAGATAAATTGAAATCATGTAACTTTTCTCATCATAATGCAATGAAAGTTTAAAAAAAGAGAAAAAATATTTGATTGGTGTCCAGTTCAGTTGATAGTATCATAAAGTTTCAGTAGTGAGACCTACATGGGTTCCTTGGGCTTTGAAATGTAGAGAAGGAAACTCATATTGGTATAAATCGCCACAGCTCACCCTGAAGTTGATAATAGTTTCAGTGCACATGCATTCTTCAGCTCTGACTTGTGCTACACAAGCCATCTCAGGAAGTGCTGCTGTGCTTCACACTTGTTATTATGACTGGAGCCTCATAACCCTGTGCCCTGTTTGCCATCATCCTCCATATTATCTGTACACCCAGTCTCAGGCAGCCCAGAATTTTCTCAGGGGTCATGTCCTAAGGTGCACCCTGTTCACTGTTGTGCAAAACAGGTCAATAGCCCCACGGCAATCTGCAAAGGCACCTCTCTCATCCTTTATAGATTTTGCATATATATCACTACTTATTTATGGGCATTTCTAATATCTGTTCTCCTCTTAGACTTAAAATAAATTAAGTCATGGCTGAGGTCTATTTTATTCATTTACAGAGACTTCAGCACAAAGTAGGGTCTCAGAAACTCAAGTAACTTAGCATTCTTTTCTGAAGAGGCAATTGTTAACAGACAGAGTTTTGAAATGCAGAGAAGCAAGCCCGTATTGGCATAAACCACCCCACATCATCCTGACGTTGACAACAGAGTTTGAGCACACAGAACAAAAGGGGTCAGGAGCTAGACAGGTGCACTACTCATATGGAGACCTGTTTTTAAAAAATGATGGGCCAGTTATACATACACATCTGGTGTAGAAAGCAAAGACAGTTTGTAAGATTGTATTAAGAGTAATTAACACCATGGGTAGGACTTTCAAGAGGGAAATGATACAGTCATATATTAAAATTTACGGGGAATGCTGAGTGAGACATAAACTGCTTCCGATGAGAATTATTGTAGTGACTTTGAGCTGAATCTTTTCTTCCTTAGTGATTTTATTTCCAGCTGTGACTTTTGATGTTATTATTATTGATTTTTTTTAACCAGGCATTAGAAATCTTTCTTACTGTGTTGGTTAATTTTACCTGTTGACTTTACCCCAGAATCATCTGGGGAAAAAAACTCATAGGGAGGAATTATCTAGATAAGGTTACCTTGTGGGCATATGGTGTGTGTGTGTGTGTGTGTGTGTGTGTGTGTGTGTCTGTGTGTCTGTCTGTCTGTCTGTCTGTCTGTCTGTCTGCCTGTCTGTCTGACTTGATTGTTAATTGATGCAGTAAGACCTTGTCTACAGTGGGCAGCACTATTTTCCAGGCAGGGTATAAAGGAGAAGGATGCTACATGACAGCAGGCGGGCGTGCGGACATGCGGGTGGGCAGGCGGGCAGGCAGGCAGCATCCATCTCTGTCCTTGCTTGACTAGGGATGTGATAGTTTAAGTTTCTGCCTTGGTGTCAACTGGAATTGTAAGACAAATAAAGCCTTTCCCACATCAATTATCTGTGTTATATTTTATATCTAGACCACTATGGATGACAGCATCGTATGTATTATTTGTTGATAATGTTTACGGGGCACTGGACAGTCTAACCATGTGGATCACCAGTCAGATTTTAGCAAGCACAACACTTGCCTTGAAGGACTCCTTGTTAAATACTGCTAGGCTTATTCTCTGAGTGTCTTATTCAGTAAGTGTCGTGGGACACATGCTCGTGTTTGTGGATCTCTGAGTATACTGGCTGGTAACGATGCTGCTGGTCCGGAGAACACACTTTGAGAATGACTTATTTTGAGTAGAGTTGCCTCAGTGTCAGGGCACTTGTGAAGGACCAGTAGTGCTGTTATCTTTAACAATAAAGAGCCCAAAGCTTAGCCAAACAACCTGTTTAGAGTCATACGTGCGGCAAATGACTATCAGACCCACGTACACTGAACTTGAAGGGTGTTCTTAGACTGTAGGTGCTCAAACTTTGTATACATCAGAATCAATAGGGGAACCTGTTAAAACTCAGGTGGCTCAGATCTGCTCCCATCTAATGGGTTGAATGTTAGAACAGAAAGGGCTATTATCTGACATGATTCTGAGTGGAGTAGAATGCGCAGTGGCTTTGAGAATGAGTACCTTTGGCTACACTCTCTCTAATCCCTTGAGAATTACAAAGATGCTGATTTCTGCTCCCACCCTAGGTAATCTGACTTACTTGATCTCGGGAACCAGGATATTTAGGATCTCCCCAGATGAGTCTACTACACAGATTGAAAATTGTGAGAACCACACTGTAGTTAGAGATGGTCTCTTCCTGTAATCTTTAAGAATGTATTATTGTCATGTATGTGTATGATGCTGTATGGGTATGTATATGGAGGTCATAGGACAACTTTGATGTCAGCTCTACTATATTTACATGTGTTCTAAAGATTGGACTCAGGTCCCCAGGCTTGTAGGCCAACTCTTTATCAACTAAGCCATTTCACTGGCCCCAGATGTTATCTGTCCAATTTGACTGCTCACATCTTCAAACATTTGAAAGTGAATCCATTACAGAAAATAGCCTGAGCCAGAAAGACTCAAAAGCAAAATTTTTGTTGTTGTTATTTTTGCTTCTTGCATTTTCTTTTGAGATAGGATCTGATGTAGCCCAGGCTGACCTTAAACTTTCTATGTTCGGAAGTTAAGCAAGGTCCGGCCTGGTTAGTACTTGGATGGGAGACTGCCTGAGAACACCGAGTGCTGTAGGCAAAAACAAAACAAAACAAAAACAACAACAACAAAACAAAAGCCTTTTTATGTCACCAAGGATACCATTGAACTCCTAATCGGACTGTCTCCACTCCACAAGGACTGGGATTATAGGTGCTTGCCAGTACATTCAGCCTCATTTGTTATTGTTTTTGAGACAAGAGTCTTGATGGGCAGCCACTGATAACCTAGAGGTCACTATGTAGATCAGGCTGGCCTGGAGGTCATGGGCCTTAAGAGTGCTATTATTATACCATCCCAGGAAGCAGCAGAGTTTTCCTAGAAGCAGCTCTGAATGTATAAGTTTGGGTGTGTTTTGTTTCATCATTTTTAAACTCTGTAACCTTGAGTCTCCAAAAGTGTTCTGTGCTGTTCCCTCAATGTAACAGGAGAATAGTGATGAGCTGAGATCCTCGGCCAGGGCGAAGCATTACTGTGGAAATGAAATGAGATCATGTCCCTTTAAGGCGTTATGAACTCTTAAGTACTAATCAAATGTGAGGGATTATTTTCTTCCTCTATTCAAAAGAGATATCTCATCAAGGATCAATTCTAGCTGGCAATAAGTGCAGCCACTTACATTTCCCTACATCCCATAATGACCAGCTCATATTCAGGTAATGATGTCCAATATTTTTTTTTTTTGGCCAGGCATAAACAGAGACAAAATCCTTTTTATATCACCAGTGTGCTTTTCTGAAAGCAGCAAATTATGAGCAGAACTAATGTGTTGAGAATGCTCACTGCCAGCCTATGGTGGCCCAGAATGACATATCACCACCTAAAAGGCCATTGCAGAGGAAAAAAATCATTCACAGTCTAATTTAAATAATGGCCGAATCTCTGCAAGAATGACAGACTGTGACAGGTTATAGGTTTTAGATAGCGACTCCTGCACTTTGTAAAAACAGATCAGCAGCAGTGGACCTACCAGGATTGCCCTACACATCTGAGAATTTTTTAAAAGGGAAATTGGGTGGCAGCTGCCATTATATCCAGGTTAAATCTTATGAGTGAATAAATCCATCAAGTTACTTTGTTGTGCTTGTCAAGTCCACATCCATAAATCCCATCTCCTGCCTTAAACTTTCTGTGTTTCCCTAGGGAACAGGTACAACAAACAGGAGAGGAGCTGAAGGATTAGCTCATCTGGAGTAGAGAAATGGGAGAGCTGAAAACCAGTTTCTTCATCCTCATCCTCGATGAGATGCCTGGCACTCAGAGAGGGGCTGGGCAATACAGACATGGAAAGTCACAGAAAGAAGTAGAGAAACACTTGACTTTTTTTGTCTTTTCAAAGGCAGTTTTCCCACAGGTGATGTAGGGCCTTTTGTTGTCTCAAGACAGGATCTCACTTGTAGCCCAGACCTATCCTAAACTTACGATCTTTCTGCCTTAGCCTCCCGATGGTTAGGATTCCCCCATGTGTGATACCATGCCCACATAAACAGAGCATTTTCCCTTAGCAAAAATCCATAAACCAGTGAGGGCATGGACCTAGGCTGCACATTTTCCCCAGCCACCACACTGCATGAATAATGAGTTTCTGAGAGTAAAGCTAGAGATGGAGTAATAATTACTCTTCATACAATACTGTAAAAGATTGGCAAAGTTTCTTTGGCGGATGACACCAGAAGGCACCTTCGTGTTGAGTCTCTGTTCACTGAGCTGTTAAAAAACAAATTTTTGAGTGAGTCACTGATGATCTTTTAAGTCCTGAATCAATGACATCATTAGTGTTCTTCTGACTTGACCAGTTCACTCCCACTTCTCTGGTGCCTTCCTGGCCTATGTCAATGCAGAATGGAGACACAAACAAGGTAGAGTATTGTTAGAGAAATGTGAAGTAGAGGATTCTTTCTTTGATATTAATCTGGCTCCCATAATGCTTTGCTTATTTCTTAATAATGATCCTTACCAAGTTGTGATGTAAGTTATTGTTTTCTATTATAATATGAAACCCTGGAGAGTGAGGCAGTTATTACTCCACTTAATAACTGCAGTGCTGGCATATAATAGTTGTTTGACAAGTGCTTATTTAATAAGTGGATCAATATCTTAATCAACATATAAAAACCTGAGCAGAAAGTCAGCAATTTATAAGAATTTATATTTCATATGGATGTTTAGCTTTAAAACATATAGATTCCAGTGTAAATGTTAGCTCAGCAGCTTGCCAGCCCAGCCCACCTCTTTGCTCCACTTCTGGGATCCTTGTGCTCTGTTTTTGGGAAGTTTTATCCAGTCCTTGTGGTGTCCTTCTCACCACATTTGTTCAAGAACCCAGAGGTATACTATCCATTATTGAAAGAATCACACATACTATGATCACTATAATGCTGGTCCTTGTTTCTTCACCCTCCTCTTCCTAAGGCCCACCTTAAGGGAGTGTTAGCAGTAATCCTTTTGGGATAATAATATAGAATGTGTTTTCTTGTTTTTCTCAGTAAGCATATGTTCTATGGAAGATAAAATATTAAATGTTAGTAGAAAGAAAAATGACAATGCGTAAGTGGAAGGTATAAACCAACACATATACACCTAGAATTTATCTTTGACAACAGAGAATGGCACTATCTATAGGTTTTAATCTTTTATTGTTTCCATTCCATTCATTAGAATGTTTATAATAATTTCTATAGTAGTTGTGGCCATGATTTGCTCATCCAGAACGCAGATGCTAGTGAAATCATGCACACAATTCAAGAGATTTGCTCTGCTCTTTTTATTATTGTACTTTGGATACTTACAGACTTACCATATATTCATCTTCTATTTTGGAATTTATTATCTATAGAACATATGAATGACGTAGTAATTTAGAAACTCGTAAAACAAGACTGGAAGTGTTGGTTTTTATTCATGCTTATGTTGTCAGTCTAAAATTTCCTAAGACAGACAACTCATCCACTTGACATCTGAAGGTACAGTAGAAAAATGAAAGTCAATGGAGATAGATACTTACTATGCACTTACAGCTCCAATCAGGTCAGAGACTACAGAAGGTATGGTCATTTCTCCCCCAAAGCAAGCAAGCAAACAGTTTTGCAGTTGGACACTAGCAGGGTGTCCACAAATTCAACTGTAATGTTACCTGGAGACAATCTAGAATTGGGGCGCAGTGGTCAATACTGGCCACTCCACTCCCAGAACTAATCATAAGGCCCAAGATGTTTTTCTCCTAGTTTTGACTGGGAGGCTTTTTATTTCCACACTAATTTTTCTCAAGCTGCTCATGTGACTTAGAGGAACACATGCATTGTCTATTGGTAGGGTATTCCAAACGATGAAGGAATGAAGATAAATAACGTGCTCTAGATGAAGAAATATTTATGGTTGCGCCCATGTAGGGGCACAAAACTCTCATGCTGTGTTCTATCTGTCTTCACAACCCTCCATATGCTTAGATGTCTCAGAACTCCATACTTTATTGTACCTTTAATTTTTTTCAAAACCCTACTTTTAATGATGGTTCTTGAATACTTTAACCTCCCTTTTAGCCCACCACCCATAAGAGGTACCAGGAAAGAAAGGGTGTGGGGGAAGTGGACCTGCTTAGAAAAATTCTTTGGAGTAACTCTGTGTTGTCTGGAAACGGGTAGTCCAGTTCACAGGTCAGCAGTGGCAGCTAGATCCACTCACGAATACTTCACTGATACACCAACAGTCCAGTTCTGTAGAGTCAGGTTAGCAAACACAAATTAGCACTACCTAGCAGAGACAGCTAGGCCTCAGCCTCACCAAGAGTGCACAGGAGAGACCCGGACGGCTAGACGCCAGGTGTTCTCAGCTGTGCCTCTCTGAGGGAATTGAAGATGAGTGAAGATGCAAGGTCCACAAGCCTTGCACAGCTAGCTCTATAAGCAAGCCAAGCCCAGCTTCCATCACTGCCTGCCAAGTCCTACTGATACCCTCCAAACACATGTCCTTCACGGGTTTTGTTTCACCACGTATCTTGTCTCAGCACGTGAGTCTGTCTCAACTGACATCACTCTACCAATCAGCCCAAGTTCGTGGAAGCAGCAAGAAACTGCAGTACTCCCACCAGAACGTTTTGGGCGTATCTTTCTATGGAGTCCCAACAAATGGAGCTCAACTATACAATGTAAGGCAGACCAATACATGCACATGGTTAGCAAAGATTCCTTTATCACACGTCCTTTTACGTGCTCGCTTTAGCAGAACATCTTTTTATCCTGTGTCTGCTTCAGCTCAATGTTTCCTCACGAGTCCGTCTTAGTCTTTCACTTGAGTCCACTTCAGGAAAACACTCCTTCCCATGTTTTCCCCAGCAAAACACCATCCAACCGGCTTTCCGGAGAATCCTTAAGTTTCCTCTTCACTTTATGGAGAGATCATTGCCTATAGACTAGATTAGACTGAGTGATGAGACCTAGCAGGTCCCTTGTGTTTAGACTCTTGTTGGTCTGTCTGCCTAGTGTTTGTTCCTCTGCATACAGGGTACGATAGACTCTCTCAAAGAGGGCTTAGCATCTACCGTCAGACAAAGGTAGGTCAGAGAGTTTCCTTATGGTCACCTTCCAAGGAAGAGAGATGGAAGTTCTTTTTTTTTGTTTTTTGTTTTTTGAGACAGGGTTTCCCTGTGTAGCCCTGGCTGTCCTGGAACTCACTCTGTAGACCAGGCTGGCCTCGAACTCAGAAATCTGCCTGCCTCTGCCTCGTAAGTGCTGGGATTAAAGGCCTATGCCACCACTCCCCAGCAAGATGGAAGTTCTTAAGATCTGCCTTACAGAAATAGGATTCTGGTTCCAAAGGATACCAGAGAGGGAGTTAAAGGCTAGAATATGAATAAAAACAGCAACAACAAAAATACTTGTACAATCACAGCATGGTTTCCCAAACCCTGGCTAAACAATGCAGGTAATTTCTTTTATCTATGATATGGGTTTTTTTTTTTTGTGTGTGTGTGGAATCCGAGTATATATTCTTAAAATTAAACATCTGACCTTTATGGTCATTACAAATGAAAAAGAAAAGTCAGGTGGCTCAGCGGTCAAGGTACATCTGAGGCCATCTGAAACTCACTGGGTCTAAAACAGCAGCCATCTCCTCTGGATAGGTGCAGCACCCCCGGGCTCCGAGCACTTTCAGGCCTGCGCAGGCCCGACCAGAGTCCCGGGGGGCTGCGAGTGAGCCAGCCAGGAATGTAGAGGCTCGAACCTCAAATGCTTTGCAGTACACTGTCTCATACACACACTCTCGGCTCAAGGTCCTGCCCATCCTTAGTAAACGCCCACTATGTTAATCTTCTGGGCTAACAGAGGTATGCCCCAGGAATCCCATTCTTGCTAACTTTACCCAAAACAAAACAGTAATCTAGTTCCTGTGAGTGATTCAGCTGCAATTTTCTTTTTTTTTTTTTTTTTGGCTTTTAGAGACAGGGTTTCTCTGTATAGTGTTGGCTGTCCTGGAACTCACTCTGTAGATCAGGCTGGCCTCCAACTCAGAAATCCGCCTGCCTCTGCCTCCCAAGTGCTGGGATTAAAGGCGTGCGCCACCACCGCCGGGCTCAGCTGCAATTCTAATGTGGTCTGTCCTACACGACTGAAATGAGGATTTTAGTTAAACTTGCCCTGGGATTATCAACTACCATTTAGCGGAACTACAATACCCTACCCCCTTCATTATATGATATGTTTTTTATTTGTTTGTTTTTAAAAGCATAACATCTACTGTTGATTTAGTCTCAAAACATATCATGGAAGCAAAATAATCCAACACTTTAAATAAAGCAACACCTGACTCCAAAGAGGACCAGAGGAAAACTTTAAGACACTGATTGGCTGAATCGCCCTTCACTGACTACCTTGTTACATTTGCAAACTGCTCTCCACTCACTTGAGAGAGACAGCAAACACATGCAAGGTGCAAGGTGCTCTCTTGGTTAGGTGAAATGTGAAATCAATACAGTGAGTGCAATCTGATGAGAGATCGGAGCCTTTGTTCCTCCCACTGCCGTGCAACTGGAGTTATGTCGGGTTAGCTGGGATAGCTCACCCTGCTGCACAGCTGGAGCTGGGATAGCTCACCCTGCCGCACAGATGGAAGGACGCAGGAAGTGATTCACGAGGAAGTCGAGTCCAAATTGGAAGCGAGTGGCTCTTACAAATTTCATAATAAAAACTGATTTTTGTACTTTCCATGTGCTTATGCTGCAAATGTTTAGCACATTTTTTGTACGTTAGGTTTAATGTTCTCATTTGGTTCTGGTTTGTGGGAGAAGTTGATTTGAAGAAGTTAAAGGGAAATGGTTAAAGCTATTTTTTTTAAGGCTATTTTTTTATGTGTGGCGGGGAGTGGAAGTGGGAGTGCTCAGTCATAGAAACTCCATTACCCTCTCCAGGCTATTTGGGGTCAAATGTCAATGAATGCAGTGGGTAGGGGATCCTTTGTATTGCGCCGCCATATCCATTATATTGTTTCATGATTCAGTGAGTCATGGAATGAGGACTGTTTTGGTTGGGGAGCACCTTGGTGATTTATCTAGTCGAGTGGTTCTAAATTAGCAAGCAACTGAATTAGAGGAAGGCATGGGCCACAGAAAATTCTGTGGAGCTATACTTGACAACCTTTTCAAAGGTGGTGTGACAAACACTCATTTTAACATATCCTCCTGGAATCATGGCAGGTACCCCTCCTCCAGGTAAGAATGAATATCTACAGAAACTAATAGGATGGGAAATTGACAACATTCTGAATGAGCAATATATATATATATATATATATATACATACATATATATATGTATATATATATACACACATATATAAATTGCTCATATATATACATATATATGAGAGGTAGGGAAAGAGGGAGAAAGAGAGGAGAGAGAGAGAGAGAGAGAGCTTAAATTTCTATTTCTCAGGCCATTTCTCTTGTAAATCTCTTGAGGCTGTTAAGTATACATTTGCATATTTGCATATTTGCATCTTTAGCTGGGTAACGCTGTAGCATATTCAGAAAGAAGCCAGCATCAGCTGACTTTTAAAGAGGAGCTGCTCAGTGGTATTCCTATCTTTTTTGCAGTGTTATGGCACCAGTATAAATTCCCAACAAGGAGGGATCATTCAGTACCCGTATCTTTTCATAAATGTCCTCAGATAAGCTGTTCAGATTTTCATGAAAATGTTAAAAATTTAAGTCATGAATACATGAAATCATAATATTGAGCAAAATCTCTGTTGGTTTTGTTTTATAAGTAATAACAGCATAAAATATGCATCAAGTATGAATGGTGTGTAGTGAGCTTTAATATTAACTTCCAGATTACTAAATCAGTGCTGGCTATACTTAGCTGCTATGCCTGACTGAGGTCCCAGCTTCTGCTTGGGGCCAGGCTCTTTCTTTCTGTCTTTGTACATCTTCTACTTTAGTTTATTAAATTCTATGCTGGGCTGGCTGCCTCACAACTCATGAGAAATTGGGAAAAGTTGATGTGTTTGTTCAAGATATGATATATGCACACAAAGTCTCATTCACATATGTTGATGTCTTCATGAATTCCTGTAAAACACAGAGCCTCTGGATCACTGTACGGTATTGGGGGATATGCTTTTTTGTCCCTTTACTCCAAGAGCTTAATAATATCCATGTAGCTTAGCTTTCCATTCTCTCTGCCAAGCTGTCAAGTTTAATGTTGGGGAATGTGTGTTTGTTTTATGTGAGAACAGCCACTTCTTTCTTAAGGCAGGAAATGAATACTTTATGGATAAAACCAACGCACCAGGAAGTAACTTATGCACCAAATCTCCCACCTAAGTGTGTCATCTAATATAGGCTACCTACCTATCTCCTAGTTGTCCTTTGCTGTCCAGTGACAAGTGCATTCACTGTTGCTTATTATGTTGACTGGTCTTATGTGAAGTTCACACAAGCTAGAGTTCTTTGAAAGGGAACCTCAATCGATAATGTAAGATCCAGCTGTTAGACATTTCTTAATTAGTGAATGATGGGGGAGGGCCCAGCTATTGTAGGTTGGGCCATCCCTGGAATGGTAGTCTGGGTTTTATATGAAAGCAGGCTGAGCAAGCCATGGGAAGCAAGCCCATATTCATCACCCCTCCATTGCCTCTGCATCAGCTCCTGCCTCTAGGTTTCTACCTTGTTTGAGTTTCTGTCCTGGGTTCCTTCAGTGATGAACAGTGATACGGAAGTATAAGTTGAAATAACTGGTCAAACACTTCTAACTTTAGGTTTTGAGCTAATTATTCCTTATATCTGTTAAACCACTTTTTTTTTTAATAGCCCACGGCAGAGGAATCTTGGGTGACTGTCCACGAGGCCAGCCGTCTCCGTCATTTCTGTAGTTTTGGAAACTGCTTGCTCTATACTGTGTGTTTACTCAGACAACGTTCATCCTTTTCAGGTCTCTGATGGGGTTGAAGACTAGATAGTTATAGTCTCACAATCAAGCCTAAGTTGTTTAGGATTTAAGAAAATGTTTTAAGGTCTAAAATAATGTTTTTAGGTTGCTAAATGCAGGTTATGATAGAAAGTGATTTAGGAAGAGAGCTTTAGACTCACCAAGACAAGACAGATAGAGTACTTTCTCCAAGTTTGTCAACACAAATGGACTGGACATTGTGAATATAATTCTTACCAGATAGAACATAGTTTGTTGATGTTAAAGAAAAAGTCTTTTATTTAGAAAAAAATGGGAAAACATTGCAGGATATTTGATCACACTGCGAACCTCAAGATTGTATACTGGAAAAACTTGCCTTTTATTGTGGTGTAGCTTGGCCCTAGCACATACCATGAATCTTAGAGTGTTGAAGGATATTCAATCACACTGTAAAATTGTGTATTGGAAAAGATGTTTCTAGTTGTGGTGTGGTTCAGCTCTAGCACACACATTTAATCCAGGAGTTTTCTGTTTATTGTAAACAAGATTGAATAAAGTCAACCATAGGTCAAGAGGCAGAGCAAGAAAACCAGTTGAAAGAGTGTAAATATAGGGAAAAAGCCATAGAGAGTGAAAGGAAGTTAGGAGGATGGATAGATAGACGAACTGGACATAGGAAGGAGGGACATTCAGTTGGCAGGGTTTGCAAGAGTGTGGGGAAGGAGAACTGACTCCTTTCTTCTGGGATGCTGGTTGAGGAGGAAGATCAGCTTTGCACTTCCTCTGTCTCTCTGAGCTGCCATGCTTTTGCCACAGTGTCTGGCTCCCAAGGGTTCTTTTGGTAAAATCAAACCTTTGGGATTTTGTTTTTAAAACAACTACTGACTTCAACTCCATTCTTAAATAACAGTCTTTTCCATTAGCTAGGGATCATACTGAAACACAGGTCTGATTTAGTAGTTCTGGAGTGGGGCGCCAGCTTCTCTGTTTCTCATACACTTCCGGGTGGTGCCAATGCTGCACAGTTCCTAACCACATCTTTGAGTAGCAAAGGTTTAAACCACAAAGAAATGTGTGTAATTTGTTTTAAAAGTAGAAACAAGCAGTTCAGAACTTGTTCTGTGGCTCAGTAAAGTCACCATACATTTATTCTTGTGCTCCTTTTTCTTCCTGAGTGCTTGGCAAGAGTTTTCCAAAACTGAATGTGCTTTGTCACAAGCCTCAGAGAACTCCCAACACAGTTTCACCCTGACTCTTTCTCTGGAGCTTCGTGTCTCTAAGGATGGGTACTCTCTCAAGAAATCAAAGCAAGGTAATTGTTCTAGGAAAAAGGAAGTATGAAAAATAAGTCAACAATTTGTTCCACAAGCTAAAGTGAACTCAGGCATACAGTTGTGGGCATGGGAAAAGACGGAAAACACACAATGGGCAAATTGTGGGAGGCCTTAAAAAACGATTCCAAGGGATTTAGAATTTGTACCACAGATAATAGTCCCCTAACTGACAACTCATAGAACTAAGTCCACGAGATCAAGTGTGTGGAATAAAAACAGCTAGTGAAGAAGTTTCCCATGATCAATGAGAATGAATGCCATAGTACCCAGCAGGCATCTCTTATGGATACTCTCAGAAGCCCATAACAGAAATCACCATATCTATACTTCACTTGTTTTATTTGTTCATTTTCTATGTTTTAATGATATTTTGAAAGTCTTGGTGGGTATTTGAAAGCTTTGTCAATATTTCACAATTGTAGGGATTCTCTTCTGTATGAATTATTTTGTGTTTAGAAAGTATGAATGGATAGTAGAAGGCCACACACTTCACATTTTTATGGCTTCTTTCTTACATGAATTGTCATATTGTTCAAAAGTCTTGATGGATAATTGAAAGACTTGCCACATACTTCACACTTGTAGAGTTTTTCTTTTGTGTTAATTGTCTTATGTTCAAACAGTTTTGATGGAACATGGAAGGCCTCGCTACATATTTCATACTTGTAAGGTTTTTCTCCTGTATGAATTTTTTTTTGTGTTCAGAAAGTAATGATGAAAAATGGGAAGACTTGCCACACTCTTCACATTTGTAGGGCTTCACTTCTAAATGAATTATTCGATGACCTCAAAACACTTTTTTTCATCTCAATTATGTTGCCGCACTCTTTGCACATATAGCATTTTTTCCCCTGAGTACATAGTGATGGCTGCTTGACTCTTTACATCTGAAGGCCTTTGCTCCAGAAATGTGACCAGATATGGCTTAGAGGAAGCAAGACCCAGAAACACAAGGTTGTTGTAATTCTCCAACATCACGCCCCTGTACAAATTCCACTGCGTGGACCCAGGTATTCCCACTTCTCTGCAGAGAAATATATTACTACATCCCAAAATGACAGCATCTCCTCCATGTCAGAGATCCAAATGCAGAGCTCAACAGGACAGTTGCCTAACTTTGGGAAAAAAGTGTTTTAATTAAAATTTATTACTTACTCTATTTTTTCTTTCTTCCTTCTAACCCCTCCCATACTGCCCTCACTCCCTCTCAAAAATGGTATATATACATATACATATACATATATGTGTGTGTGTGTGTGTGTGTCCTGCTGAGTTTGTTCAGTGTGTATGTGCCAGCATTGACTACTTTGTATTAGATAACTAGTTAGGGGGCTCATCCCTGGGATAGGCTAATTCTCCTACTCTCTGCAGTGGTTAGTTGCCTTTAAGGTTTTCTTTTTCTTTTTCTTTTTCTTTTTCTTTTTGTCTAGGGATGAGGACTTGAGATTTCCTCCTCCCTTGTTAGCATGTCTATTGTTTACCATTGTTCAGGTCTTGCTTAGGCAGCCCTATTTTAAGGTTTGGTCATTTCTAGAAGATGCAATCCCACAGAGGCTTTCCTGGTTCTCTGGATCTTTCCACAATGTTTTCTGAACCTTAGGAGCTAGAGCTGCATTGCAGATGTGTCCACTGGTACTGAACTCCACATGATCTGACAGCTACATGACAATTGCTTGTGATTTCCTGTAGTGGTGGTCTCCATTAGTTGCAAATAGAAGCTTCTTTGATTGTTTTACTTTTTATTTCAGTGTCTTCAAATATTTGAAAACTTTATGTTGTCATATAAAATTGTTATATTTTGTGGCATTTTATACTGTATTTTAAGGAAATAAGTTACATATTTAGTGAGTAAAGATGCTATATCGGTTTGAATAGGAGTGGCCCCCACAGACTCATGTTTGAATGCTTGGCCCATAGGGAGTGGGCTTGTTGGAGTAGGTGTGGCCTTGTTAGAGAAAGAGTTTCATGGTTGGGGCTGGCTTTGAGTTCTCCTATGCTCAAACTATACCCAATGCACACAGCCTACTTCTGCTGCCTTTGGATTAAGATGTAGAACGCTCAGCTCCTTCTCTAGCACATTGTCTGCCTGCCTGCTGCCATGTTTCCTGCCATGATGATAATGAACTAAACCTCTGACACTGTAAGCTAGATCCAAGTAGATATTTTTCTTTATAAGAGTTGCTATGGTTGTGAAGTCTCTTAACAACAATAAAATCCTAAGAGAGGAGTGCCTAAAGGAAGACAGCTGTGTAACCAAACTATTATGGTTGGAAAATTAATATGAATTTTAGAATGCATTGAAGAAAAACACCCAACAAGAGAGCTTCAGAATGAATACATGCACCATGTGCAGATTCAGGCAAGGAGAAAGGGGGCGGGAAACAGAAAGGAAATTTGAAGATTAACAGCAGGGTACTTCTGTTGACAGAAATAACTTACTATCTGTAATTGGATAAGAAAAGAGACTTTTTAAAAATTAGCAACAAATGTCTAATTAAAGGAGTCATATTGGGGCTTGGAGAACTTATTAGAAAGTAGGTTATGGTGGGCTTGATTTTAGATGTGGGCATTTTATGTTCATGATCTTGTAACACATCTCTGGTTCTTCTATGCATTCCCAGTATTCTGTCCATGGTCACATTTCAATGACAGTGTTTTACAAATAAAGAGAAGTCTAAAATTAAACTTTAGTAAAAATATGGGAGAAAAATGTGGAAACTTGTGTAATCAGAATAGTGTTGACCTTGTGGAAAAGCTAAAATTAAATCACCTTGGCTTTCCCACACCATCTTACTTTAAATTTATATGTAGAATAGGAAATTAAAGGTCTTGATAGCCAGAAAAAGAAATGATGGAGAAGGACAACATCCCTTTTCAAATACCAAATTCCATTTTAGACAAGATAAATGAAGAACTCAATAACCAAAGGAGATAAAAATAATCATCAGTGGGTCATGGGGTGGGAGAGAAAAAGCTAAGAGAATGATTGAAATTATGTCAAGAGGGGAAAATAGAGAAAACAAAGGCCAAAATGCTAAATGTAGACAGAAAATTTAAATCTATTTTATGTGGGCAAATATTCAAAAAGCTTATCATTTTTCCATGTGGAAGAAAATTTCCTCCTCCTCATCAAGAAAGAGGAGGGAAAGAGAGCTTTAAAAATTACTTTAGGCTTGTGGAGATCTATTGTCTGCCAGCATCAGACATGGTATTTACTCGAGTCCATAGTCAGCCGTGTACAGTATTTCAGCATTGCCACCTAGTAATTTAAAATGACAAGAAAAATAATATAATGGATGCATGCCTGATTTCTCCTTTGCCCATCCCACAATAAGGGTGAGGTGCCTGAAGACTCTTGATTATTCTCTCAGCTGAAGTTGAAAAAGACTTCTGCATAAAGAAAGGGGATTTGAGTTCCACTTGGAACATAAATTTGCTATCCTCAAAAGATCAGCAAGCTCTGAAATCACTGCTTCCAGAAGGCTGGACTCCCAGTGTTATCACCAGTATATTTGGGTTGACATAGTAGCATGTGCAGAATCTGACAGTCGCTTAGGTCCTGGGTGCAATGAGAAAGGATCCCTTATGAAAAGAAGCCGAGGGAATTTGTCCCTTTCACCTTGTTAAGAAACAAAGAGAAGTCACCATTTATAACCTAGGACGTGGGCCCTCACCAGACATTTAATGCTGGCACCTTGATCTTAGACCTTGTGGTCTCCCTCAAGTACAATTAGGAGTGATTTCAGTCATTCATAAACCACCCATTTGTCATATTTTGTCATGGCAGAAAGAACAGTCTAAGACCAGTCTGTCTGGTTATTCTGGTTTCTTATTTTCAGAGCCCTTTCCCTACAGGGAAGTGTTCGGAATATTGGAACCAAATCTGCCCTAGTCTCTGATGAAATACGTTTAGAGATATTGTACGAGAGGCCCTTTTCCTGTCCAACCCTACCTCTCATTTTTACCAACTGACGTATAATCTACTCTTGCAGGGAGTTTGCTACCTAAGCAGCAAACATGCTCACAGTTTATGGGAAGAAATCATGAGACTTGGACTCATTCTGCCTCCTTGTTTAGGAATTCTTCCCTCTACCTGCCGTTCTTCTCTCTGCCCAATTCTGGTTTCTTTAGGAGGCATCTACCACCCCTGCCCCAGTAAACCTCACTATTCTACCATAGCCATGAGACATGCAAAGGGGAGGAAAAGATTAAACTTAGAAGGAAGTGAGGTTAATAACATCTATGTAAGTCAAATCTCTTTGCCTTAAGAAGAAAATGTATGTGCATAAATATACTCATACAAAAACATGGACACATAAAGGTTTATCACTCCAGACAGTAATTATGGCTGCTGATATTAAAAAAAAAAGGAACATTCAATCAGACTGTGTTAAGGACAGTAAGAACCACACCTATGAAATACTCTCATCAAAGCATTTGAAACTGAATTTAATCAAGCCTCACCTTCTGAGGCCTACTTATAGGAAATACTGGCCACAATAGAACAAAGATGTCAACAAAATCCAGACCTCAGAAAGCAGTACAAGACAAATGACCATATTCTGTCAGTGATGCTATTACTAGGAAAATAGAAAAAAAATGTTGAGTGAGGTTTTTATTACATATATACATACATCCATGGATTACAATGCATAGAGATCTAAATCTGAATTCTAACAAACTACTTGAAAGTGACATGAAACATTAGGAATCTGTGTTGTTCAGGGATTACCAAGAGCTCTGAGGACATCATTTGACATCCCAATACCGTAAGTTCACCTTGGTAAGAGATCACAGCTTAAAAACATCAGTGTATAACTCCTGAAGAAATTAACACATTGTTATCTCTGTACTTCAATGGCATTTTTCCAATGAAAGACAACAAATATTAAAAGCAGATATAAACAGTCTATTAAAGGATAATTGTCAATGCACTAAAAGTCTCACTCTTGACCCAATATAAAATTAATACATGTCATAGCTTATATTCTACTCACTCATTGATGAAGAAAATGGATGTATATATGCACACATGTATGGGGATGTTGCTAATAGATGTAAACCTGGCTCTCATATGGAAACAAAATAGAATATTAAGTTCATATTGTCTATATAAAGAATTCAGAGCATCTCTACTCATCAAAATCCATGTGCATTACTCTGGACAGGAATCATTTACATTACATATTTAACAGGATGACATCCTTCTGTCTCATGTTATAAACAGTCTAGGCCATGGAAAGATAGTAGCCAACCATAGGCAACAGGACTGGAAAATAACAGTTGGCATACCAAGGCAAGTTGGAGAAAACTTTCTAAGTTTTATAGTACCTAGGAATTCAAACTATACGTGGGTACTCATCTTAACAAAAAAGACTGAGACAATGATACCAGCTAATGTTACTTCCATGTCTGTAAACACCTGGTTATTGCAAACCATGACCTCTTTTTGTATGTATTTACCGGCACAGACAAATGAGCTCTACGCAAAAGAAACAGATTATTTGAGATTTCAGTCATAAGGAACCTTGTACTGCTGAGGCGTATGTTTAGAGAGATATTAATAAGATGCTCTGCTCCCATGCAATTAAATATATGGTATTATAAACGTAAAGAAAAGCAGAGCTATATTCAGAGATACAGAGAGTGGCCTGTGTCTGGCTGACTAGGCAGAGGGTGCTTTCCTGATGAAATGACTTTCTTGCTAAATGACCAAAGCAATTTGGAGAAGAAAATGTTGATTTGGGGCTTAGAGTTTCAGAGGGTTGTAGTTCATGACACTCACGATAGAGAACAGAGCATCAGGCATGGGGATGGAGCAGTAGCTGAGAGTTCCCATTTAGAGACACAAGCACAGGCAGGGGCTTAGGGGTATGAATGATTTGAATTGTTTGAAAACTTAAGCTCTGACTCTATCGACAGAGCCTCAAACAAGGCCATACCTCCTAATTCTTCCCACACAGCTCTTCCTACTAGGGAGCAAGTATTCAAATAGTTGAGCCTATGGGGGCCATCTTTATTCAAACCACCATGAGAACAAAGAAAAGAACAGGCTATGGGTTATTGAAAAGAAAGTTTAACAAATATACGGAGTAATTACCTCAAAACTAGAGTCACAAGTGTTTGAAAAACACAAAAGAGGCTACTTGGGAAGAAGCAAGAGAACAAAGGTAGAGAATGCTGGGAAGTGAGGAGAGATGGAGCTAGGAATAAGATTAATGGAGGATTTGTGGCTATGGGAAGGTCTTTGGGGTTTAATGCTGATGAGAGAGTCAACTCTCGCAGGCATGGTGAAGATAAGAATGGGATGAAGTGACTTAGTGTGTGTGAAGGTGTGTAATGGAAAGGGTGCCTGGTATTTTTACCAGTCCTGTAGGTCTCAGCGGAGCAGGGCACAATGCCACACAGTCAACAGGGTTTAAAACCATAGCGTGAGGGAGTTAAAGACAGCTAGAGCTTGGGCTTGGAATTATCACGTATTGAGAATTAGGTTATTTATTTATTTATTTATTTATTTATTTATCTACATCTTGTTATGAGAAGTAGTAGTTTGAAAATACTAGGTTGATTTTGGGGGAAGGAGTTATGCCTAAGAATTTATGAATGGAAGTCATCATCATATATGGTTGGCATTTAAAGCTATGCCCTTTTTGACTTATGAGGTCCTCAAGAGAAATTTTTTCTTGAAGGCCTTCCAAATTCATGAAGAAATATCAATGTATTACCTGAAATAATCATTACCAAATGTGTAGCACAGGTATTTTTAAATCTTTTATAAGTGCCTAAAGTAGTTCAGTGAGATTTAAAAAAATATGAACGTTTCTATCCTGACAGATCATATTACAGCTAGAGGAGGTCAAAAGCTCCAGACTTATTAAAAATGTAGAATAAAAGATTGGCATCTTCTTCCTTGCATCCCTCTTCTACTGTATGATGCACATTTTATAACTTTGTGCTCTATTTTCTGAAGCAGACTTTGCGTCAAAGATACAGTTGTTAAAATAATTCAGCGAATATGTGTAAATTATTGTTTGTTACCAGCTTATAATTGTTAAAACAAACACACAGCAACAGATTAGAACATTCACATCTGTTGCCATGCTGTTTGCTATGTCATATGAGCATTTTATAAAGTCTGAATTTACTTTTGATATTTGAAAAAATAATGCACGTGGGGGCCATTAATTAGACTGAGTGATGTCCAGTGCTCAGAGTTTTAATATCTGCAAAGCTAACACAATTTACAAAACACTCACACTCTACGTAAAATGGAAATTAATACCAGACACTGCCAACTAGTCCATCACTAGGGAGAAAGTGCTAACTAGTCTATCGCTAGGGACTCTCTGCTACCACAGGCCAAACACAGTGCTTATCCTACCTGTAGTCAATCAAGTACTTTCTGTACTCTTCTCCTGTCCCTCTGTAACAATTTCAAAGCATATGAACCTATGAGAGCCACTTTCATTCAAACCATCACAGTAACAACAACAACAAGAACAACAAGAACAACAAGAACAACAAGAACAACAACTACTACTACTACTACTACTACTAGAGTGTCCACTGCACTGGACTGCTGGTATCCTGGCAAACAGAGATTGGAATCACCCAAAAGAACTACATCTAAACAGGTCCACATCCCCTTATCCTATTTGCCATCTTTTCTCCCCTACCTTTGGTCAGTGGGATAGAAGGGGAAGGGTTGAAGCACTTGACCCTTATTAAAACCCTTATTAAAGTAGGTTTTGAAAAATCTAAGCCTACAGTAGGCTTTGTTCAGTAGTGTCGGGATACAAACAGTCCAGTTCAAAAGTGTCACCAAACATGAATCAGCGATGGTGGCACAATCCAGCAGAAACTGTCAGGCCTCTGGATCATGCTACATGAGTCAGCAGGCACAACCAGGACCAACCAGAAAGCCAGAAGTTCTCTCCTGTACCTTTCTCAATGAAATGAAGATCAGCAAAGACGTGAGAACAAAGAAGAGTTGTACAGCTAACTCTGCAAGTGCCTCACCATGGTCTGTTGAGTCCTACTTACACTCTCTCCAAACATCACATATGCTCCCAGGGGTCTTGCTTCAGCAAACACCACATGAGCATGCATCATATGACACAACTAGAAACTTCCACCTAATTCGACTTTGTGTCCTGCTTGTTCACACACATGTTGGACAATATACTGTCATCAGTTGAGGCAAGGGGAATTTTTTTGCTCTGTGGCTAGCCTTGCCACACTTGAAGCAAACTCCCTATGGAGGTTCTTCAATGCTCATAATCTTTGAAGTACTATGGGGTGCTGCCAGGAGCCGACATGTTTCATGGTCAAAAAAGCCTTAAATTAATAAAAAATCTTTAAATGCCATATTCTGTGGATCTCAGAGGGTTTTTGAAGGCCACCTGTCCATCTCAGTATATTTGAATAGGCAAATGATGCTTGTTTTTATCTATTGACTATCTGTTCAACCTTGGAACATATTTCTATAATAAATTAAACTAGTATCTAAATTGACCATAAGTTTGCTTGATTATTAACTTGCATTTTTGAATTCTTCCAAACCATTTATAATAGCAGCTTTCGAAAGGACTAGAAGTTAACATTTTAAGAACTACATAGATACAATACTTTAAAAAGAGTTGACACATAATAAGTCAATATAACCAATATAACCAATATAACCTTATTTTTCATAAATATACAAAGATCTATATCAATGTAGCCAAATAAAATTTTAATTTTGCATCAACATACAAAGATCTAAACCAATGTAACCAAATATAACCTAAATTCTGTATCAATATACAAAGATCGATACCAATGTAAGAATTTTAGCTAGTAGTAGCTCGGTGGTTTAAGAGCAGATTCAATAGTCTACACTTTATTCCTATTATTCCTATATCCCCCCTTTTGTCTAAATAAAAAGGAAAGACTTTAACTCTAACACAATAAAGCTATTTACAGAGTAATGAAATTACTCTGCCACGTTTTCCACAATGTCCAGCTTGGTTGTACATGGCAGTCTTAAGATTAATTATTTTTGAGTTCAAAGTTATATAAAACTTTCATGTCAGTCTCTTGTGGACTCAGCAATCCAAATGTCCTGAGAAGTTTGTAGTCTGAAGCTGACCTTCGGGTAGCACTTGTCAGCTGAGCGGCAATCCTGGCTAGTCAGGAAACACAAAGGTGCCCACCGTTTGCAGAGAAACTTGCAGCAGAAGTAATAAGGCAGTTTTGTCCAGGGGTAGCGTTTTTTTTACATTCCGGGTGGATTCATTGCTCTGGGGTTTCACCATCTTCTTGGAGACCTAAAAGGTGACTGTTCAGAATAGTGTGTGCTAGAGCTGAGCCACACCACGATTAGAGACAGTTTTTTTTTCTTTCAGTATACAAACTTGGGATTCACAGTATGATCAAGTATCCTGCAAGGAACAGCTCTCAAACTTTGGTAAAGTTTTGCTAAAGTGCTTTCTATGCAGGAGAGAAATCCCTAGCACCTACATAAAAGCTGGATGTGACCCTGGGCCTGTTATCCTGGGAGGAGGATCCTTGCCCAGACAGTTTAGACATTCTGGTTCAGTGGGGGCTACTGCCTCAGAAATAACATGGAAAGTGGTAGAGGAAGACATCCAGTATTAATTTATGGTTTCCACATGTGCATACACAGGTATACACATGGGTGCACGCACACACACACACACACACACACACACACACACACACACACACACCCCAAGGAAAAGATATTTAGATGTTTAGGTTTTGCTTATAATTGTGATGTTAATGCCCCATCTTAGCTATTTTTGAGCTACCAACATTGTGTCAGTGGTGTAGAGCAGTTAAGAGATGTGTTTATAACCCTGAGCAATGAAAAGAACTTTAGGAGGAATGACCATCCTTGACCTCATACTGTTCTACAGAGCAATAATGATAAAAACTGCATGGTATTGATACAGAACCAGGCAGGTTGATTAATGTAATCAACTCAAACCCAGAAATAAACCCACATACCTTTGGACACTTGATTTTTGATAAAGAAGCCAAAACCATACAATGGAAAACTGAAGTTATTTTCAACAAATGGTGCTAGACAAACTGGATATCCTCATGTAGAAGAATGCAAATAGGTCCATACTTATCACGCTGCACAAAACACAAGTCCAAATGGATCAAGGACCTGAACATAAAACTAGATATATTAATTCCCATAGAAGAGAAAACAAGGAATACCCTTGAGCACCTTGGTATAGTAGACAATTTCCTGAACAGAATACCAATGGCTTAGGCTTTAAGATCAACAATTGATAAATGAAACTACAAAGTTTCTGTAAGGCAAAGGACACTGTCAATAGGACAAACCTGCAGCCCATAGATTGGGGAAAGATCTCTACCAACTCTACATCTGGCAGAGGGCTAATATCCAAAATTTACAAAGAACTCAAGAAATTAGACAGCAACAACCCAAATAACCCAGTTAAAAAATTGGGTACAGTGCTAAACAGAGAATTCTCAACAGAGGGATCTCCAATAGCTGAGAAACACTTAAAGGAATTCTCACACTTGGAAATAAGGAGACAAAGTGTAGACCAGAGACTAAAGGAAAGGCCACCCAGAGACTGTCCCACCTGAGGATTCATCCCAAACTATTGTGAATGTCAAGAAGTGCATGCTGACAGGAGCCTGATATGGCTGTCTCCTGAGAGGCCCTGCCAGAGTCTTACAAATACAGAGGCTGATGTTAGCAGTCAACTGTTAGACTGAGTACAGGGTCCCTAATAGAGGAGTTAGAAAAGGGACTGAAGGAGTTGAAGAGGTTTGCAACTCCATAGGAAGAAAAACAGTATCAACCAACCAGATGCCCCAGAACTCCCAGGGACTGAGCCATCAACAAAGGAGTACACATGGCTCTAGCTGCATATGTAGCAGAGGATGGCCTTGTCATGTGTACTGGCTAGTTTTGTGTGTCAACTTGACACAGGCTGGAGTTATCACAGAGAAGTGAGCTTCAGTTGGGGAAATGCCTCCATGAGATCCAGCTGTGGGGCATTTTCTCAATTAGTGATCAAAGGGATAGTGCCATCCCTGGGCTAGAAGTCTTGGGTTCTATAAGAGAGCAGGCTGAGCAAGCCAGAAAAAGCAAGCAAGCCAGCAAGGAACATCTCTCCATGGCCTCTGCATCAGCTCCTGCTTCCTGACCTGCTTGAGTTCCAGTCCTGACTTCCTCTGGTGATAAACAGCCATGTGGATGTAAGCTGAATAAACCCTTTCCTCCCCAACTTGCTTCTTGGTCATGATGTTTGTGCAAAAATAAAAACCCTGACTAAGACATCATGTACCAATGGAAGGAGAGATTCTTGGGCCTATGAAGGCTCGATAGATGCCCCAGTGTAGGAGAATCAAGGGCAGGGAGGTGGGAGTGTGTGGAGGAACACCCTCATAGAAGCAGAGGGAGGGAGGATGTGATAGGGTGTTTCTGGAAGGGAGGGAAACTTGGAAAGGGGATAACATTTGAAATGTAAATAAAGAAAATAACCAGTAAAAAAATGTTTAAAGTCTTTAGTCATCAGTAGAATGCAAATCAAAACAACTGGGAGGTTTCATTTTAAACCCATTGGAATGACTAAGATAAAAAACTTAAGAGATAGCACAAGCTGGCAAGGATGTGGAGTAAGAGGAACACTTCTTCATTGGGAGGAGCAAACTTGTACAACTACTTTGGAAATCTATTTGGTGATTTCTCAGAAAACTGAGAATAGTTCTATCTCCAGATCTAGCTATACCACTCCTGGGCATATACCCAAAAGATGCTCCAGCATTCCACAAAGACACTTGCTCAACTATGTTGTTCATAGCAACTTTATTCATAATATCCAAAAGCTAGAAAGAACTCAGATGTCCCTCAACTGAAGAATGGACAAAGAAAAAGTGGTACATCTATACAATGGAACACTATGCAGCTATCAAAAAACAAAGACATCATAAATTTTGCAGGCAAATGGATGGAACTTGACAATATCATCCTGAGTGGGGTAATATAGTCCAAAAAGACATGCATAGTATGTGCTCACTTGTAAGTGGATATTAGCCATAAAATACAGGTACCATGATACACTCCATATACCAAAAGAAGCTAAACAAGAAGAAAGGCACAAGCCAGGGTGCTAGAATCTCACTTAAAAGGGGGAATAAAATAGAAGAGGCAGATGGAGGGAGGAAACTGTGATCAAGAGGGTTTGGTGGAGGGGAATCAGGAATTTAGGATCAGGTGTGGGAAAGGACAGGAGCAATGGCTAGATAGCCATGAGAACGAGTAGAAATCTGCACCTCATGAAGTGAGGAGTTAGGGGGGTTATTTCTAGGAGGAGACAGAGACTTGGGATAGGGTGTTCTCCAAGAATCAATGTGGGTAACCCTAGCTGTGACTCACTACATTGGGGATATGGAACTTGAAGAGATCACTTCCTGAATCCAAACAGGAACCACAGTAGAGCGATAGATTCACCAACCCACCCACAAAACTTTCAACCCAAAATGTATCCTGTCTTCAAGAAACACAGGCACAAGCGATAGAGCAGAGATGGAGGGAATGGCCAATCAATAACTGGCCCAACTTGAGACCCAACCCATGGGCAAGCACCAATCCCTAACACTATCAATGATACTCTGTTATGCTTGCAGATAGGAGCATATTATCCTCAGAGGCTCTACCCACCAGCTGACTTAGACAGATACAGAAACTCACAACCAAAGAGTGGATGGAGCCTGGGGGCTCTTATGGAAGAATAGGAGGAAGGATTGCGGGCCACAAAGGGGATAGGATCTCCACAGGAAGATGAACTAACCTGAACCCTTGGGGCTCTCAGAGTCTGAACCTCCAACCAAAGAACATACATAGGCTGGCCCTAGGGCACCCTGCACATATATAGCAGATGTGCAGCTTGGTCTTCATATGGGTTCCGAATAACTGGTGGGGGCTCTTCCAAAAACTAGTGCCTGTCTGTGGGATATGTTCTTCTAGCTGGGCTGCCCTGTTTGGCCCCAGTGGGAGAGAACACACTAAGCATTGCAGAAACTTGAAGTGCCATGGTGTGTGTGGGGGATACTCATGGAGCCCTCACCCATTCAGAAGAGAAGGGGAGGGAGGATGGAGGAAGGATTGTGTGTGGGGTGACCCAAAGGGGGTCAAGGAATAGGATGTAAAGTGAATAAGTAAAAAAAAATTAATTTGTTAATTAAAAAATAAAGAGATGTGTTTATAGTGACTGGCCACTGAAGAATATGGGAGCCCATTCATCCCATTACAGTTAAGAGACAGATCTGTGGACCAGTGCATGGAGGGACTTAGTGTCTGTTAGAGCATTGTCTAGGTGAAATGATCCATTAGTGACAGATGAGGTTAGGAAATAGGAAGAGAAGTTTCTGGCAGGATTTGAGGAAAGATGAATTCTGAGTACTCCATAAAATTATATTTAGCAGTACATTATTTATTTATTTATTTATTTATTTATTGCCACTATTGTGAGAATCTAAACAGTGTAGTGAATTTTTTTTACAAGAGTCAAATTTGTCAAAATACAAGATAAATTAAGATTTAAGATGTAGGATTGTGACATAAAATGGCTATTGGCTATTTATACTTGAAGTTATATTTATAAAAGATAATTTGTACAGAATGTCCACCTTCATGAATTGTGTGGGACATTTATCTATTGAAATAAATCACTGTTCACCTAAAATTCAAATTTTACTAATGAGTTGTTCTCTCTTTGCTAGGGAAACCAAGTTCCTTGCTGCATTTTAATTGTACTGAACTCTAGGATGTCCTCGGTATTCAACGGACACAAGAGTACTGTAGCAGGAACAGTGTTTCTTTAAGAATGAGTCTCTAAGCCAGAAGTTCTCAATCTGTGGGTCACCACCCCTTTGTAGGGGGCAATGACCCTTTCCTAGGGGTCCCTAAGACCGTTGGAAAACACATATTTACTTAGTGATTCATAGCAGTATTAAAATTACAGTTATGAAGTTGGTCTGAGGTTCATTCTCATTGGCATCACATTTCCCATCAAATCTAGAAAGAGCTTCTCTGAATTCTACTTCTCAGGTCACTTCTGAGGCTGTTTCCACCGGCAGCCAACTGAGGTCATAGGCAAGCAGCCCCTGCGTGTTGCCAGGATTAGGGAAGCGTTCCATCCGTGGTTCAAATGTTACATCCCATGATTCTTCTACTCCAGAAATGGCCTGCTTTAAATCATTCTTCTGGTCTCAATCCTGAGTCCCTCTAAACAAGACCCAGTTGGCCCTCTCCGTCTTGAGGGAGGAACAGACCATGTCTGTTCACGTTTCCCACACCTGGGATTTGCCTGGGAGGAATCTCTTGTCACAGTCTGGTCTCCTGAAAGCCTCTTGGGAGACAAACAGGAATCTGGAGTGCAGATGGGCCTCTGCCTTCTGGACTCTGCTGGCTGGAAGGACAGCCCCAATTATTGGCAAGCTAATTGTGTCCATGTGTGAACTGGGATGTGAAATCCTGTAAGGGATGCTGTTCACTCGGCGATACATTTGAATGATCCTGTGGAGAGAACAGAACACAATTTTTGGTAAAGGGACATTTCTGAAGGTCTGAAGTATCTTCAGGTCATTTTGCAGTTTTGTCAAGGCTCTGCCGTTTAGGTTGTGTGTTCTTCTAGTGCATGGCGTACCTAATCATTTTGTATTTCCAGCCAAGGACAAGAAAGTTATCATCTCCTTCTCTCTCTGACTTAAGCTTGCTCCTGTGTTTATTTTCCCAGTCTTTGCTATAGGGGCTATCTCTCATCCAATCAAACAACACGGAGAGTTCAGCAGCCATTTCAGACTGTCTTCTCCCTCAGTTCTCCCCACATGGGGATCTGAACTCCAGTCCCAATGCTTGTGCACCAGCACAAGCCATTGTGCCAAACGAGTCATTTCTCCAGCCACCACCCTCTTACAGGAACATCCCCTGTATTCATCACATTCTTTCTGTTCACAAACTATTCACTGGCTTACCTTTTTTTTTTTTGGAATTCTATTTCTCAGTCTTACTAGCAACTGAAGGATCTCCATGATCTCTTTCCAGACCCAAGTGAGCTGCCATCGATGGAGCACAGAAGAGACAAATGAACTAGGGGGCACTGCATTCGTATTTCCATTTTTGGTGTAAGTTTGAGCATTTGCCAAAATACCTTTGTCTTCTTTTTTTGGCTAGTGTCCTGATTGGCTTTCACTGTCAGCTTGCTTGCAGTCATCTGAGAGGGATTGCCTAAATCAGACTAGTCTATGGGCTTGTCTCTGGGGAATTGATTGTCTTGATGTTTAACTAGTATAGGAGTGACCAGACCACTGTGCAAGTGTTAAGCTAGCAGAGCCTGAGCCTGCAAGTAAGCCAGCCAGCAAGCAGCATTCTCCACAGGTCCTGCTGTACTTTGGATGAGAACTAAGTTTCATGGCTAAGGATCCTGTTGCTTGGAATAGCAAGGAGACCTGCCTTCAAATTCCTGTCTTAACTTCCCTCACTGATGGACTGTAACCTGAACGATGATATCAACCCTCTCTTCCCATAATTTTTAAGCCATGATTTTTTTAAAAGATTTATTTATTTTTATTTATATGAGTAACCTGTAGCCGCCTTCAGACACACACCAGAAGAGGGCATCAGATTCCATTACAGATGGTTGTGAGGCACCATGTGGTCATTGGGAATTGAACTCAGGACCTCAGGAAGAGCAGTCAGTGCTCTTAACTGCGGAGCCATCTCTCCAGCCCCTAAGCCATGTTTTATCACAGCAATAAAACACAAGTAATATGCCCATAGAGGTGACCCCAGCACGGCAAACCAGTGTAGCCAGGAGCGTAAGAGTCTGAGCTCTGCATCCAACTTCCCTAAGTTCAGTATGCAGCCACATCACTTTGCTACTTTGGATAAGCAAATTAACGCTGCTAGGTTTTACTTTATTCTTAGATTAAGAGAGATGATGTGAGAATCTTGGGTGAAGGCATGATCAGTCTGAGCCTATCTGTGTTACAGCTACCATAAGTCAAAAACTCATTAGCGCGCTGGCTGTCCTCTTATGGCTTGATGGTACTTCTAAAATGCCCAAGCTTAGCACCGTCCTTGCATGCTGGAACGGGCCACGGTCTAGGGAGGAAGTCTTGAGAGTCATCACATCATTAGAACAGTACAGAGAAGAGAAGGTAATTGGGCCAGGAGATGCTAATTCCAGGCAAAAATTAGAGATGAGTCATTTCTGGAGAGCGATGGCTCTTGCTCTGGAAGTCATGTGGATATTACTGGTATTACCTATTTATGAATTTCTTCATTACAGTTTTTTTCACATGTGGCACCTCTACATTCAAAATACCTGGGCATCTGAAGGTAAGCAAGGAATCAGCAATCTCAAAAGTGGGTCATTTATCCCCATGGAGTTCAAAATGAGATTAAAAGAAAAAAAAAAACCTGAGGAGCCTAAACCAGAGAGATGGAACATTCCATGTGTAGCAGTCCAGGCAGGCAGGTATCCATCATCATTCAGGAACAGAGTTCAAGGATCAACAAATACAAAATCAACCTGTGCCTATGATTACCCAGGTCTGCATGGCTTTGGAACTGATGTGATTGAGGTGACAGAAAAAGAAAACCAGTAGAAAAAACTCACGTACAGAAAAGATGACATGGGGTAGCCTGCGCACTCTGATGGAGTCGATCTAGTCTGTGTACTGGATGCTAGCTGCAGAGATCTCTTGCGCAAGTTGTGCACTCCTGCATCTGAGATCTCCACCTAAGACATTGTTGAAGCGAAATGCTTTCTGTACTATGAAGTATGGATTTACTTAGAAATTGAGGGAAACTACACTGTGAAGAGCAAGGAGCCACTCTGAACTTGTCTTCTCTGAGGTTCTGAGCTAAGATTTTAATCCTAAGAGATAATGAAGAATATGCAGGATCTATTGCATGCTTTTCCAAAAATAATCATCAAACCATTTGAAAACATTTTTTTTTCTGTTTTCTGGATCATCATCATCATCATCATCATCCTCATAGTCGTCGTCATCTGAAGGTTTTTATCTGTTTGAAATGGCTGCTAAAATCTGTGGTGGTCTTGGAAAACCCAGCCTTGGAGATGTCCTCCTGGGACTTTGTTGAGAAGCAGGGTGGATGAGGACACTGGAAATACTGTGGGAAGCACTGTGCTCTCTGTATGCAGTCCCTTCAGGCTGGGTGACAGTGCTTCCTGTCACTGGAAACCTCACAGAAAGTGGTATATTGTCCTGTTATTTCAAGTTGATAGTGAGGACACTGTTTCTAATTAGGGTCTTGTAGTGAGTTCTGGCTTTGCTATGCTAACCCTTTGAAACGGGTAATCAACCCCATGTTCTTTGAATTCCTCGGAGAAATTCCAGGAACCATTGAGTGGTAAAAAGGTCCTCATCCTCCTCAAAAATCTTGAGGACAGCTAGGTGAGTGAACATCAAATGATTCTATGCTGCTGGGTGGGGGAAACCACAGTGGAAAACCAGCCCTTCGTGCAGAGTCCTTTGTGGTGGGATGGAGGTGTGGTGGGTAGTCCCGGGAGACCGGGGGGGGGGGG
>JADRCD010196321.1:5000-20142 GCA_019843815.1 Montemys delectorum | reverse complement strand
AGAGGAGGCAGGAGCAGGGGCAGAGGGAGTGCCTGTGACCAGGGCAGTGGAAATAAACAATTGGCTCTTATCAATCACTTGCACCAACTAACCGTTTGTATTTTCTTTACCAACCTTTCCCTCTTGGGCTATTGAGTTAATAGATTGTCCACTTCATTGTGCCTTTGTGCTGTCTGCCTAAGGCACAGAGACTGCTAGTTGGGTGGTTTTAGTGTATAGGATTCCCAGGCCACGGGGAACGGGGGCTCTTGGGGACTGCAGAGCATAGCACTTTGTCCCTATCCATGTTATATTCAGTAAATTCCTATAAAGTCTAGAGGAGGGTGAGAACAGAGCCCTTAGTCTGAAGATGGTGATTTGCCAGTCCCTAGTCTCTGTCTTCCGAGTTGATAGAGGCAAGAGATCTCTGGAATCATTTACTAATATTGCCTGCCTCTTACAAATGTGAGGGAAGGAATGATTCTCAGGGTTTCAGCTCACAGAAACGCAGCAAGACGTTTGTTCACTGCGTCAGGATATGTACATAGGTGAATCCTGTGGTGTGGGCTGTTAGGCCCAGGTGCTGAGAATTGCAACTATTTTATACAATGTAGGGGGCTCTGCCCTGCTGCTGTTTTTGTTTTATTTTTGTTTTGATACACAGGTAGAGAGTGAGTAGAAAGGGGTTGGGGGTGGGAGGCAGCTCAGTTGGGCTGCAGAAACTTGGGAAGACTGAATGTGTGTGTGGGTGTGGTGCGTGTAAGCGAGCACCTTTCCCAACTCGTTCAAACAGGATTCCTTCACGGGTGCTTCCCTTCAAGCCCCCAAAGAGGCCCTCTGATGGAGACCTCATTTGGGGTCATGTAGTTTGTAACTTTAACAACACCCTCCCAGTTCTTGACAGAACAGCTACAGGTTGCTAGGTTCAAGAATGTGGGCAGGATATAGCAATGCGCTTTCAATATTGATCTTCAATTTAAATAATCATCTTGCTTAGCTAAAAGCTTACAGCAACAGCATCCTACAGCACTTCCTGGTGAGAAAACCTTTGGGCTGAGTTACTAGGACATACTTCACTTCCACTTCCTCGCCTCAGCAGTTCTCTTGTTTAAACTTGGGCTGAGATTTGGATCTTCCCTGTCCTGATGTCCTTTCAATGCAGGGCTTCTCAGGGTGGGCAGACCTCATTCTGAGTCTCTGGTTTATTAGAACACACCATTCTGCTCAAGGACCTCTTTCCAAGGCTGTAGTGGGGCCTGGAAGGAGATAAGCTTGCTCATATTGTGTCTTTTCTATTGCACTTGTCCCTTATGGTGCCACAAATGGATTCGTGTGTGGCAGTGGGTGGAATGATTGCATGCATCTTTTGTAACTGGCTGGTATTGAAAAGGGAGCTCAAGAAAGCATTGTTTATAATGTCAGGGCAAAAAGATAGAAACTGGAGCCCAAAGAAATCCCCTTAGAACAAGATTATGTTATAATAGGAAACTTAACTTCCAGAAGCAGAAGCTGTCCCTTCAGATGTTTAGTCCTCCAACAAATAACACCTTTACAGTAGTCTATGACCTGGATTTTAGGTGGTAGAACCCTCAGAAGGGCAAAAACTTAATACTGAAGTTTGGGGCAACAGGGGTTAGAGAGTATACTCGCTATTGATTTTGAACACCAGAAAAGCTGTTTTTCTAGTTGAATGGAGAATGAAACTGCCACATCCTTGTTGGGTCTGTTCAGGAGGTTTCCTGCATCAAAGTGGATGTCTGCATTTTGTTTCTGTCTTGTGTTTTTATGTTATTGGGGCGGGTGTGGGGTATAGACTATGGTAATAAGAGGGATCCCTGGTTTTGTTTTCCTTAGAAAAGTCGTTTCGTGTTTTATCAGATGTCTGTTGTAGTTGTAGGTGGAAAAACTTGTAAAAAACAAACAAACACCACATGGAGCCTGTAAATGTTTTTGCACAACCTGTAAAGCATTCTTGGAAGTGGCCAGTAAAAAAACGGGGGAGGGGGGTTCCATTTTTAAAAATGTAACTGTGTCATTGTTTACACATGTAACTCTTACCCTGTTCTCATTACACCATTCTGGCAAAAAATGTAGACACAGTAGTTCCAGTTTTAGAATAAATAACCATTTGGATTGAATTTTCCTATCTCCTGTGGCTGTACTGACTGGAATGATCATGGAGGTGTTTATTTTAATAATGTATTTTTTTCAAAAATTTATTTTGAGGCAGAATCTCCTTGTATCCCAGACTGGCCTGGAACTCTTGATCTTAAAACCCAAAATGCTGCATTTATACATGTTTGTCACTATAACCATCTTATTCGCCTATTTTAAATTTTGGTATGTGCACAGAAGTGTACAGGGATCAAGTGTACATGCAGAAAATGGGGATATGGGTCACATGGTGGTCAGAGGACAACTTTGTGGAGTCTTTTTCCTATCCTTACACAGGTTCCAAGGACTAAGCACAAATTTCGTGAAGTGTCGAGCATCTATTTTTCTTTTTTCTTTTTTTTTTTTTTCTTTTTTTTCTGAGACAGGGTTTTTCTGTGTAGCCCTGGCTATCCTGGAACTCACGGTGTAGACCAGGCTGGCCTCGAACTCAGAAATCCGCCTGCCTCTGCCTCCCAAGTGCTGGGATTAAAGGTGTGCACCACCACCGCCCGGCCAGCATCTATTTTTCAATGTTTAGTTATCGAGATACACTGGTTAAAGGGCCAAGGATAACTTGTGTGTGTATGACTGCGGTGCCCTTCTCTATGCCTTCACTTGAGAAGTAGCTATGTAGGGATCTGTCTACCTGGTGTGTGCTTATAGTAACATCTTTGTTTTTAATTTTATGTATGTGTGCAGATGTCTTGCCTGCACCTGGGTCTACCATGTGTGCTAGAAGAGCGCATTGGACCCCCTGGAACTGGATTGACCCATGACTATGTGCTTAAATGGTGATGCTAGCACTAGAGAGATGGTTCAGTAGTTAAGAACACTGACTGCTCTTCCAGAGGTCCTGAGTTCAATCCTCAGCAACCACATGGCGGCTCACAACCATCTGTAATGGGATCTGGTGCACTGTCTGAACCACACATTAAAAAAAAACAAAACATAAATACAAAATTTAAAAATAGATTAAAAAAAAAAAAGATCCTTTTAAATGGTGGTGCTAGGAACTCTGCATCCTGATCCTCTACAAGAGCAGCAAATACTCCTAACCACTGAGCCATCTCTCTGTCCCTCTTGTACTGAGATCTTGAGCCATTAGAATGGAAAATTTAACTCTTGGGTTCCACTAAAATAATCAGTTGAATGGTTGATGTTAAAGGTTTTGTTTATGAAATCCATTAAGTATGTGTGGATATTTATTACCTAAGAAGAAAACTCATTTTTCTAATGAGTTTGAAGAATAAAAGCTACAGACACATTGCAGTGCTACTACTGAACAGACAAGACTTGGTGTGTATGTGCTGCTGCTGGCAGCTAGAACCTTTTGATTTTGTCTTTTGAAAATGGGTATTGGCTATTGTAGCCTAGGCTCCTACCACACCAGGTTCAGTGGGACTTTTTGGTTTTTTGCGTGTTAGTTTTTGTATGGGGGAGGGCGCACATGTGCCATAGTATACCTGTGATCTGTGAAGATCAAAGGATGGCTCAGGAGGTGCTTCTGTATTCTACCACTTAGGACTCAAGAATTGAGTCTAGTCATCAGGCTTGATGGTAGGAACTTCTGCCTACTGAACCATCTTGGGCTCCATTATTGGGGCATTTTAAAGCTAGAGTTGGAGCTGATTATAATTAGTGTTCAGCCTGACATGCTATCACATGCCTTTTGTCCTAACACTAGATAGGCCAAGGCAGGAGGAGTGCTATGAATTCAAAGCCAGAATATAATATTCCAGATCAACCTGGCCTACAGAGCAAGACCAGAGGATCAGGAGTTCAGACCCTGTCTCAGTCCACTAATGGTCCATTCCTAAGATTTATATCCATTAATGTTTTGTCTGCATATATCTGTGTACCTTATCTTTGTCTGGTGCATGCAGAGAAAGAAGAGGACATTGGATCCTCTTGAAGTGGAATTAAGGTCGTAAAGCCACCATGTGGATCCTAAGAACTAAAATCCAAGTTCTCTGTAAGAGCAACAGCTAATCCTAAAAACTGAGCCATCTCTTCTAGCCCTACTCAGAAATAGCTTACACCTGGTCTGTACTAGTTGCTAGTCCTGTTTTCTCCTCAACCAGATATTCACTCCTAATTTGAATAGGTATCCAATTGCATGAGAAATCTAAGATGGGTATTTTAGGGGATAAGGTAGGGGGAAGGATTAACCTAATATCACATTTTAAGCACTTTTGGCTTTTTGCCACATCTGAGCTGATAAGGAGATTAGTCTTACTACCCTGGTGTTTGCCTAACACTGATACAGTAGGAAAAGGTTTTTGTTTTTTTTTTTTTTTTGTTTTTTTTTTTTGTTTTTTTTTTTAAGTCTCTTGCTATTCCGTGTTCACTTTAACCATATACAAATAGAGAAGAAAAAAAAATTCAAGCCAGGCAGTGGTGGTGCACGACTTTAATCCCAGCACTTGGGAGGCAGATTTCTGAGTTCCAGGACAGCCTGGTCTACAGAGTGAGTTCCAGGACAGCCAGGGCTACACAGAAACACGGAGGGGGTCGGGGGGGAATGAAAAGAAAAACATTCATTAGGAATTAGGCACCTATTGCATTCTAGACGTTGTAAGCAGGCAGGGATTATAACAAGGATCCTTCCTGGGGTTTTCACAAGAAAGAAGGAGCAAAGATTATAAAGTACTGAAATGTGTGTATGTGCACGGGCGCATACTTTTGAGGCATCAGAAGAACTCTGCGTTATCCCCCACCATCCTTGATGGATAAGAAACTCATTGGGCCTGCAGTCAAACACCTGTACTTGTTCAGCCATTTGGTTATGACACCCAGGAAATAATTAGACCTTCCTACCCAGAAAGATTTCTCACTTAAAACAACTGGGACAGTTAAATGTGGCCCAGGATCCAAAACATCTTTGTACATTCACTCTTAGAACAAAAAAGCTGCTAGGAGATAATTTGAATCTCCTAAACCTTTGCCAGTTTTTGGTTTTGGTTTTGGTTTTGGTTTTTTCGAGACAGGGTTTCTGTGTAGCCCTGGCTGTTCTGGAACTCAGAAATCTGCCTGCCTCTGCCTCCCAAGTGCTGGGATTAAAGGTGTGTGCCACCACTGCCCGGCCCTTTGCCAGTTCTTAATCTAGGAGGCAGACATGGTTTCCGGTCAGATAACATTCTGAACCCTTCTTAAGATGTTCTTCAATCAACTTGAGAAAATAAAGCCCCAATTCAGCAAAAAAAAAACCAAAACAAAACAAAAAAAAAAAAACACACACACACACACACAAATTTATAAGGTCCCAGAGAGACCAAGGAACAGGGTGCTCCAAGATGGACTGTAACACACTTGTGTTATTACATATAATACCTCAAAAGGAACCTCTACTCAGGTGAGATTCTTCTGCAAAATTGTCTTAGTGCTTCTTGGGCCCCAGTTCTAGGTGATTAGTTGTTTTAAGTCACGATTTCATTGTGTATCTGTAGCTGGTTTGGAACTCAGAGATCCACCTGCCTCAGTCTCCCGGAGTGTTAGCCACTACACTGAACTATGAACCCGTGACCTCTTTAGGTGGCTCCCCACCCCACCCCCACCCCTCCGTGATTGGTCTCCAATGCATGTCTAGTTCCAGATTTTATGGGACAGACAACCTGACTCTGACTTCGAGAGGGCAGGGGCAGCCATTTTAAGACCGGAGGATCACGTAAGGGATCGTTCCATATTGGGAACGCTGCGGACCGCCATTTTAAGAGCACCCTTGGCGCGTGCCGCCATGCGGATACGAACAGACAGCCGCCATCTTGGACATTGGCTGCAGGCGCTGAGTCGCCCCGTCCCGCCCCACGGCCTCTCAGGCCACCTGCACCCGGGGCTGCAGTCCCTGAGCCCGCGGAAACCCACCCTACTCGCCCTTGCGTAGTTCTCGCGGCTTTCGTTACGTTCTCACGTGAACGCTGCTCGGCTTCTGAGCGCTCGTTTTAACAACCCCCCACTGGGGGCGCACGGGCACCCTTATACTTTGCGATCTCCAATCCTTACAATGATTAACCGGCTCAACTGGTCCTGTTCCCTGGATATGGCAAGTGTATCGACTAAGGATCCTCTTTCCCAAGAACGCTAACACAGGCGTTGTCCTCTGAGGCTCTGAATGACTTTATTCTTCAAATGCCTTTACCTTTTCATAGCTCCAGGTGAGCACCCGGGCATCCCCCTCTCCATTGCCTGAACGGATGGATCACCGAGGGAAACAGGCAGGATTTTGGCAGTTTGGCGGGGTCCCTTTATAGATAGAGTACAAGGTGCTTGGAGTTAGCCTGAAAGGGTGAGGAGATGGGTTAGACATGGGTAAGAATGGCCTTGTGCTTCAGATAATCTCAGGATAAGTGCGGGTAGAAATGGACAACTACAATTTCCAATCTAAGGGCGGGTCTGAGAGGGGGAGGTGAGTTCAGAGGAGGTACAGCGCTCTTCAGAGAAGTGCACAGAAGAACTTCTTCTCCCGGAAGGGGTTCTCCGAAGTGGGCACAGGAGTGATGAGGGGATCCTCACAAGCGTGGGCATCACAGTAAGTCATCAGGTCTGCTGCTGCCTTTGACACCTGGAACACAGCCAGGAGGGGAAACATTTAACCAGAATTCCTGAAAGGGACTGCAGTTCTCTTCGCCAAATACACTATCTTTTTGTTTCTAGTGCCCTTTGAGACAGCCCTCTTCCCCCATCACCAGTCCTCGGGAACAACTTCACTGACAAAGCCCAGTTTCTGTCTCTGACCTCAGGATGTCAAGAAGCGTCTTTTGGGGGGGAGGGGAGGGTGATTGCAAGCCTAGAGCTGAGCCCTGGCGGACTAATTGGGAGCCAGGGTCGCACCCACCTTTATCCGGCACAAACTGGCCTCAATCTTAAGCTGTTCCACCATCTTGCGTGCTTGCCCAATACTCATAGTGCTGTTAACAGGGGTCTCCCCTTTCATCCTGGAGTAAATACAGACAATCAGTACCCTCAGCTGAAGCACTCAGCTCTTCAGCTGGGATTGTTCCCCTAATATCTCCACTCTCCAGTGGCCATCCCATTTTTTTTTTTTAAGTAAGGAGAATGGAGAAGATGAAATTAAATGTTTTCCTAATCCCTAGGTCCTGGTCATCAAACTATACGAACAATTTGAGGATTTTAAGTCTTGAGCCAAATAAATGTTACCGGCAATGAAAGCCTCAGTCAGAAAGAGCCCCACCCTGATGAAATCACATCAGCCACATGTCCCCTTAAGCCCTGAAGAGAAAAAAGCTACTCTCTACTCACCTGAAGTGACAGCAGCAGCAGTAGCCAGGAATGTAGGGTCAGTGGGGAGGGGGCACCAAACCCTGCCTCAGATAGGTGCCCCACCCTGCCAGGACTTGGAGCTAAAAATATCTGTAGCACAGACAGTTAATGCGGAGAAGGTCACTAGAGATGCTCAAGCTGGGGATCCTTGGAGGGGTGGTCTCAGTCTCCGCAGCCTAAGCACTGCCCAGATGGCTGGTACCTGAAGGATGAAGGATGCTAGAAGGAGCTGCTTAGATTCTGGAGCATACCAACTGTCTGGACAGTGGGGGAGTCTGTCTGCTGTTTGCATCCCCTGTGCACACCCTCACTGTTGCTATCTCACTACCTGCCCCTGCCCATTGTAGAAGTCCTTAGTCTAAACTAGAGCCCTCCCTCAAAGGACCTGAGGCAGAAGCAGGCTCCCCTCCCAAACGGGGTGGTCTGGGCCTGATTCAGCCCCTGCGTTAGAATCTGGACCCGCTGCGGGAGACCCTGCTCATTTGAAAGTCTGACATCAGCTGGGCTGCTGCACCCCCACCCCCACCCTGACACAGCACTTAGCACCTGAATCTTCATTTTCTTTCAGTGACCCTCCGTTCTTCAGATCTAGGAAAATGTGACACTCTACAGGTGATCAGCTTCTAGATCCCCACTCTCTACCCAGGGCCGCAGAGGTAACCATCAGGGAGCTATCTAAAGAAATGATACATCAAAGAAGAGAAGCTGGGGGAAAAGAGACGTGCAGAGGCCAGATCAAAGGATCAGACAAAGAGGAGGTAAGGCACCTTGCCACGAAAGTTAGTGTGAGTATTGTGGACACAGGTGGGCTTCTTGGAGTGGGGAGTAGGGTGGCAAGAGTTGGAATTGGGGAAATAGGGAATTGATTGGAAATTTCTCATGTAATTTGAGTGGGTTGCTACTATTCGAAAAGATGTGCATTGGCCTTGCCTCCTGGAGGATGTTATTAGAGGATGCCACCTTCAGAGATCTAGTCTGGTGGTTTTTGTAGGGCTTTTGAGGTTGACAGCATCACGTGGGTCACACAAGGTCAGTCACGCAGCATAAAAACTGGAGACTGAAAGGGGTTGAAATGCTGCCGCGCTTGACCGCATCATCTGCGCGCAACACACAAGATTCAGGATCTGGCAGGGTGCACGGTTCTCTGAGCTCCAGTTGGACTCTACAGGCCCAAGAAACTCTACTGAATTTACAAGAAAAACCCAAACAGAACAAAATCAGTATTTATTCCCACCTCCATTCAATCACACTGAAAAGACAGATAGTAAAGGGTATATGGGCAGAGGGTTGTGGTTGAGGCCTGGAAAGGAGGACTAAGGGGATGCTTGCTGCTGAGTCTCAGCCTGCGTTGGAGATTATAATGGGGCCTTTGGACACTTAACTAAAGTGTAATGGGCTTCTGGCAGAGACAGTAGGGAGCAAAGCATTTTACAGGCTCTGCCCTCCATGCAAGTCTCAGCCCCTGCAGGCGATTGACAGATGGGCGGAGCTTCCTCGGCAGCCGGAACTGCCTTCTGTAAGTTGCTTGGGCAGCGAGAGGAGAGGCGGGTGAGTCTGCCTCGCTGCGGTGGCCTGGCGAGCTGGTGTCCACCACATTAGCCCGGGGGTGGGCGTCGCAGCGTCGCCACGGGGTGCTGTGCCGGGGTAGGGGTCACCTCCTCTGTGAGGGAGCACAGACAGAGGAAAGAAACTCTTGGGAGGCAATTCTAACTGCTCTAATTAAGGCTGCAGGCTTTGAGCCGGACTGACAGGCTGTGCCTCCTTAGCAAAGTCACTCACCTCCTTGCAAACCCTTGGCATTCTGGATCCATGTCATCTGAGTTTCCAGAGAGATTTAAGGGCCTTGTTCTCCGTATGTAATGCTTCTGTGAATGTATCAAGGAAGTTTGTCCCAGGCTCGGGTGACTGGAGGAAGAGTTCCACAGAGGCAATGGCTGGAAGCGAACTCAGTGGAGGGAGGTGAAGGAGTCATTGGAAGAGAAACGCATGTGAAGCAATGACTTTGCTTTGTCCTGCTACCTCTAGTTTTCAGCCAGTTGAATAAGCTTGTCTTTTTTGTTTCCAGCTTCCCTAGAAAAGAAACTGTTTTTCCCTTCTCTTTCTCCAGGAACCTTCAGCTGCCCTATCCCATGGCCAAGGGTATCGTCCCTGTGGAAGACCAGCCAGGAACTCAAAGCCCGAAGCTGGGGCCAGATCCTCTGCTGTCCCCATCATGGTCAATGACCCACCAGTCCCCGCTTTACTGTGGGCCCAGGAAGTGGGCCATGTCTTGGCAGGCCGTGCCCGCAGGCTGATGCTGCAGTTTGGGGTGCTCTTCTGCACCATCCTTCTTTTGCTTTGGGTGTCTGTGTTCCTCTATGGCTCTTTCTACTACTCCTACATGCCGACTGTCAGCCACCTCAGCCCCGTGCACTTCTACTACAGGTGAGAAGGCTGCTCCACTAAAGTAGAGGGATCTTACCTTGAAAATTACTTCAAGGACTTCTAAAGTCTCCTCTGTGGAATCCCAGTATTGACAGAGGATGAAGTCTTAATCTAGTGTGCTATCAGGACTTCCTACCTCCTGAGCCAAGACTGGAGCAGTTCTGGGCTGGTAGGGCTCTAGGGTTCTAGGTTTACCTCTGCTGCTAAATTGTGGTTAAAACCGAGAAAAAGAGCCTGGTCACATGTATAATACCAGTCTTGAGAGGCTGAATTGGGAGAATTATACCATGAGTTCTAGGCCAGCCTGAAATACTTGTTGAGAACTTGTCTCAAAAGGTTTTTTTTTTTTTTTTTTTTTGGTTTGGTTGGCTTTTTTTGGTTTTTTTGGTGTTTTTTTTTTTTAAAAACTAGAAAAAGAAAATCACTTTTAGACTCAAGGATCAGAGTCTGTTTTGTTTAGGCTAAATGAACTTTTTGAGCCAGTTCAACCATGAGCATCTAAGAATTACCCTGGGTTTTAACACATGAGCTATTAGGAAATACCTCCTTTGCCATTTAGTTTAATGCCACTCACCCCCAGTGATATGTACAGTAACCCGAGGCAGTCCTACTTCTTACCTAGCCTCTGAGTTCATATCCATTTTATTTGCACTGACCAAGTCTCTGTATGTCTCCCAGCAATGGCTATAAGACTAATCAACATATACAGAAAACACTTTTATGATCGTTGGTTTAAAACCCTTTTTTCCCCTGTCCCGAATTCCTAGTCTTGTGCTGTCATTTCTAAGGTAAATATGTAAACATTTAGGGAGCATGAGTCTTCTTTTAATAATTATTTTTATTTCATGTGCATTGGTGTTTTGCCTATCTGTGTGATTGTGTGAAGGTGTCAGATCCCCTGAAACTGGAGTTACAGGCAGTCGTGATCTGCCACGTGGGTACTAGGAATTGAACTCAAGTCCTCTGGAAGAGTAACCAGTGCTCTTGACCAGTGGGCCATCTCTCCAGCCTCAAGGGAACATGGGTCTTACATATATGGGGTATATGTGTATGGGTACCTGGGTATGAGCTGGCTATCTGTATACTCTGTGCAGTTTTGCATATAATTTATCTTAGAAAGATGTATCCATAGATCCTTTAGGAGGAATTTCATTTTCCAACATAGGCCTCAGTCCAGAACTGCTGAATCAGACTCTCTAGGAGAGGGACCCTGAAATCCACATGCCCTGAGACCTTCAAGGGAGCCTGTAGAAACACCTACATGTCCTTCGGCTCCTCCCTATGGGTTCTGTTCTAATGAGGAAGGGAATGAAAGTCTTATTGGGATCCCTTGACTCTAGTGGCCACATTTGTTCTCCTTTATCTGTAATGGAGAAAAGGGATGGGTGAGAGAAGGGGTCCTAGAGACCACGTGTATGGGCAGGTGGGCAGAGCAGGCTGTCACCTCACAAAGTGTTACTCATCCCTTCTCGTTTAGGACAGACTGTGACTCCTCCACCGCCTCACTCTGCTCTTTCCCTGTTGCCAATGTCTCACTGGCTAAGAGTGGACGTGATCGGGTGAGTATGAGAACTAGACAGAGGCTTTGATTGCTCCAGAAAGATGAGGTGAGCAGGGATTGAGCAACAGGGATTTAAGAGAAAGGCTCTGAAGCAAATAGAAGTTGAAAAGAAAATCTGGAAGTTGCTCCCAGTCACTGTGATACATAACTGTAATGCCAGCACTAGGAGGAAAAAAGAGGCAGAAAGATTACTCCAAATCTGATGACAGCTTGAGCTGCATAGCCAGACCCTATCTCCCTAGAGGCTCTGATAAAAAATAGGATTCCAAGCTTAAAATGGCCCTTGATATCAAAAAATTAACAAAAAAAAAGGACTTTGAGAATCAGTGCCATTTTTTATTAAATGAGATTTTTCTATTTGTAAGTCTTTTTTAATATTTATTTATTTATTTTATGGATATGAGTACATATATGAGTACAATACTACTATCTTCAGACACACCAGAAGAGGGCATCAGATCCCATTACAGATGGTTGTGAGCCGCCATGTGGTTGCTGGGAATTGAACTCAGGACCTCTGGAAGAGCAGTCAGTGCTCTTAACCGCTGAGCCAACTCTCCAGCCCTAGTTGTCAGTCTTAACTTGAACATTATTTTCTTTTAAATGGTATTTAAGAAGAAACTCATTTTATAGTAGAATATCAGCTCTGGCAAAGTGGCACACATCTATAATCATGATTCTTAACATAGAAGGATGCTGACCAGGCTGATCTAGCATTCTGAGATCCACCTGCCTTTGCCTCCTGAGTGTTGGGACTAAATGTGTGTGCTGCCACCACCCTAGTGAGGATATCTTGAGTTTAGGAGTTTAAAGCCATTCTGGGTAAGTTGGTTCCAGGCCTCTCATGAAAAAAACAAAGGAGCTTGGGAGGTAGAGGCAGAAAGGTTAGTGCCTAGACTATTAGAAAAACAAAAAATAGTTTACCTTGAAGTCATGATCACCCTGTCTCAGCCTCCTATGTACTGGAATTAAAGGCAAGCAGTACCGATCCAGGCTGGAAGTGGAGAACCTTAAACTTCCTCTGCTTCCTAAGTGCTGATTATTAGTAAGTATACACCACCATGCCAGGCCTGGATTTATTTTTTCTTTTCTTTTCTTTTTATTTTTTTAAGATTTATTTATTTATTATGAGTACACTGTAGCTGTCTTCAGACACACCAGAAGAGGGCATTGGATCTCATTACAGATGGTTGTGAGCCACCATGTGGTTGCTAGGAATTGAACTCAGGACCTATGGAAGAGGAGTTGGTCCTCTTAACCGATAAGCTTTCTCTCCAGCCCCTCTTAATAGGTTTATTAAGTTAAAATGTATATAATACAAAGTTTACCTCGTAAGATGTACAGTTGTTGTATCATTCGATGTATTTATTTGGGACAGAGTTTCACTATGTAGACTTGGCTGGCCTGGAACTTGCCATTTAAACCAGGCTGGCCTTGCCTGGCAGTGGTTGTGCACGCCTTTAATCCCAGCACTTAGGAGGCAGAGGCAGGCGGATCTCTGAGTTCAAGACCAGCCTGGTCTACAGAGTGAGTTCCAGGACTGCCAGGGCTAAACAGAGAAACCCTGTCTCGAAAAAACAAAAACAAAACAAAACAAAACAAAACAAAACAGGCTGGCCTTGAATTCACAGATCTCTTCCCTTTGACCTCCCGAGTGCTGGATGCACTGCCGCCCCAGGCAGCTCTATCATGTTTAATAAATTCAGTGTTGCACACATACTGATACAAATAGACAAACTTCATTTTTTTTAATTAATAAGCACTCTGCCTTTAAAAATTAAGAAAGACCAGGATAGCAAGATGATTAGCCACTACAGTGATTGTGCAAGAGCTGACTAGGGAAACAGAGCAGCACTTGCTTAATTAGCAAGTGAGGGCAGACTAGGCCCAGGGGACAGCTCCAGCGGCACACAGGCCTGAATCACAGATGGCCCAGTTGGCAATGTGACTGTTCACTTTTGGAAAAGACATGCAACAGGGCTCTTCTCATAAACATAGTAGTGCAAGTCAGACCTAAGAGCTCACAGGGTGAATGTGGTGGTGCATGCCCAAAATTTCAACACCAGAGGCTGAAGCAAGAGATGTTCCATGAATCTGAGGATTTATAATGAGTGCTTGGCTAGCCAGAGATACGTAGCAAGACCCACTAAAAACACAGGGCTCCCTGCCCGACAACCCCTAGGCTCCAAATAAAACCAAACCAGCAAACAAAATAGAAGTCTGGAAAGCCAGAGTGTCCAGTGACCACGAGGGGGCAACATCGAGTCATGATTAAACAGTGCAAAGGCAGAAGGGATTTTGTTAAGTACTTAAAGAAGCAGAGATGGTACACTTTAAAAAAAAAAAAAAAAGATTCAGACATACCAGGCATCAGGCAATGGTGGCACACGCCTTTAATCATAGCACTGGGGAGGCAGAGGCAGGCGGATTTCTGAGTTTGAGGCCAGCCTGTCTACAGAGTGAGTTAGTTCCAGGCCAGTCTCAAAACACCATAAAAGTTTTTTTTAACAAGATGTTTGTTACCTCTGGCAGGTACTGATGTACGGACAGCCATATCGAGTCACCTTAGAGCTTGAACTGCCAGAGTCCCCTGTGAATCAAGACTTGGGCATGTTCTTAGTCACTGTTTCGTGTTATACCAGAGGTGGCAGAATCATCTCCACGTCTTCACGCTCAGTAAGTGTTTATGGACGATCGAGGAATTTGCAGACAGCGATGGAGAATGAGAATATCTGGCCAGTGTTTCAAGAGAAGACCTCCTTGGCTCTGAGATCAGGCCTAAACCAGGTTTAGTGAAGAATCTGCTTAATGAGCTTAACATTTGCCAACCACCTAGTGTCCTATGGCATGCCCGACTTTAAAGTTAATAATACAGCTGTGGTTTTTAAATTCATTTATTTTATGTATGTGAGTACACTATAGCTGTCTTCAGACACACCAGAAGAGGACATCAGATCCCATTACAGTTGGTTGTAAGGCACCATGTGGTTACTGGGAATTGAACTCGGGGCCTCTGGAAGAGCAGTCAGTGCTCTTAACTGCTGAGCCATCTCCCCAGCCAAATACAGCTGTTCTTAAAACAAGCAGACACCAAAACCATACCAGCTTTGAGATAGCTGGCTTAATTGCTAGAGTTATAGAGTAACTGCTTCCTAACAAGACTAGGAAGAGATGCAGGGTTCTTGTTAGCATATGCTGAGTGCTCATCCACATGAAGCCCCACTGCTAAACTGTCAACAGAGCCGCTCCATCTGAGGAAAGCTTTAGATGGGATGTCGGGACACAGATCCCAGCCCAGAAGGCAGACTACATGCGAGCAGACTGCTTGCCTCAGGGAGGTAATTTTTGAGAGGGGCTTTCTCTGTATTAGAATTAGAAAATGAGGTCAGGTAGTAGAGAGAGTTACTGGAACAGGTGGAAATGTTGGTTAGGTGATGACTGGGAGTTAGAGAGAGAAAGTGAAGGAACAGGAGGCCTAGAATGAGCTTATTGCTCAAGCATGGGGCAGATGGAGTGAGCACCTGTCCCCAGTCTGTCCGCTTGACCTTGCCAACAGGTGATGCTGCACTACCGCTCTCAGCTGCTCCAGATGCTAGACACGCTGGTGTTCTCCAGCCTCCTCCTGTTTGGCTTCGCTGAGCAGAAGCAGCTCCTGGAAGTAGAACTATACTCTGACTATAGGGAGAATTCGGTAAGTCGGGTGACGGAGTTAGGAGACAGCTCTTCAGTTGACCCAAGATTGTACCT
>JADRCD010196321.1:0-2500 GCA_019843815.1 Montemys delectorum | reverse complement strand
TGAACTGTACTCTGCAAGAAAGGCCAGTAAGCACTCCTAACTACTCAGACATCTCTTCAGCCCGCAGTGTGCTCCCATTTTAAATATTTTTAATTCTGTGTGTGGATGTACATGTGAGTTTGGGTATCACTGGAGGCTGGAAAAGGGCACTTAATCCTCCTGGAACTGAAGATACATGTCTGTGAATGGGCTGCTGTCTTTTTTTTTTTTTCTTTTTTTTCTTTTTTTTTTTTTTTTTTTTTTTTTTTTTTTGTCTTTTCGAGACAGGGTTTCTCTGTGTAGCCCTGGCTGTCCTGGAACTCACTCTGTAGACCAGGCTGGTCTTGAACTCAGAAATCTGCCTGCCTCTGCCTCCCAAGCGCTGAGATTTAAAGGCGTGCGCCACCTCCACCCTGCCCTGTATTGCTTTCTTAAAAAGGATAGTATAAGAGCATTACACTTACAAGGAGATTTAAGGTTAACACAAGTTATTTAGTCTGTGATCTAATGTCCCCAATTTCCTGCACTAAGTCAGGCAGTGAACACCCGTATTCCTGCTACTCAGCTGAGACAGGAATGTTCTTTGAGCCCAGGTATTCAAGGTTGATTTAGACAATTACTTTGTTTTCTTCCTTTTTTATTATTACGTTTTAAGCATTCTTAGAGGCTGGCCTCGAACTTTTAGCAACTCTCCTGCCACAGATCCCAAGTACTGAATTACAAGCGTGCACTGCCCCGCCCAGCGTGATGACTTTGGCTTACTTTCTGAGATAGGGTCTCACTATGTTACGCAGTTTGTTTCCTGGTGATCCTGCCTCAGCCTCCCTAGTGCTAAGAAATTCAGGCATGCACCACCACACTCAGTGCAGCTCTTTCCGTCCACAACCTAGGGAAGGAACCCTATCCTGGCCAGTTAGAGGCATCCTGCTCTAGCATGTGATTCTCCTCTCCCTCAGGAGAGGGGGACAGGGTAGGGCGGGTCCGGAGAGCATCATTCTGGACTTTACACCCCTCCCTTCTCTGTCCATTGGGAGGCAGAAGACAGGAAATGACTGCCGTGAGTGTGGAAGGATTTTTACCAAAACAGCTTTTTGTAATTTAGGGCCCAAGCCACCCGCAGATGCTTTCCTGTCTGATACCAGCCAGGTGCACCCCCACCCCCACCCCCACCCCACTCCATCCCCGCCTCAGATAGTCCTTCTCTCCCCATCCTTCCACATGACTGCAGCCTTTGGATTCTCAGTTACTGGCTGCTTTCCACATTTCATTCCTCTGTCAGAGCCCAGGCATCCTGGCCTCCAGCTGAAACCACTGCATGTGGCTTCCCCTATCCCTGGCCCCGTGACTCAGTCCCTCTGAGGGAACCAGCCCTCTTCTTGGCACACAGAGGCTAGGTGGTGACATCAGAGTTGAGAAGTATAAAAGTTCCCAGCCAAAATAGAATTGATGATACAACCTGACAGTGGCCTGTGACAGGGACCTCTCCGTCTGATATCCACAGATGTCTGGGGCCAAACTCTCACTGTGTCAAGGCCTATCCACTGGTGAGTGGCTACTGTGGGTCCCGGGAAGAGGGTGGACAGAGAGAAGTCTGAATTGCCTGAACAGGATTTGTACAAATGCAGGTAGGGAGTGAGGACTCCAGTGTCCACTGCCACTCTTCCTTCCATCTCCTGCCTTCTTTCTGGATTTTTGTCAATCTTATCAAGCATTGCTCTAGATAGGTTATTTCTCAGGGTGGCTGGGGACTCAGTCTACCTTCCTTCCCTGAACTGAGTAAATCCTTTCCTCTTTCTCTTTCCCCAGCACTTTTGTTGATCCATTAAATGCCTGCTTCTAGCACTTTCTATGGTGCTCTTCCCAAACATCTATCTCTCCTGTGGGACTGTACATCATTATTTTTATCCCCAATGAAGCAGTCATTTGTGACGTTAATAATCCTAGTGATTGGAGGTGTTAGACAGAATTGAAGAACAGCTTTAGACCAGTCAAAAACCCAGGACACTGGCTTCTAAAGCCAGCTGACAATGACTGTATGTCTCAGCCCACCTCTTTCCTTTGCCTTTCTTGATCTTATGTTGTACTTTTCACACAGGTCTTGTCCTGGAAGGCAGGACTGACAGCATTTATCCGTTCATTTCTTCTCTTCCAGACTCCATGTTGGGCTCTCTTTCCCTTCTGTGGCTGGCGGCCATGACCACCTCCTCGTTTTCCCAAGCTCGGATAATGACCCTGGAAGACTACCAGGAAGGGGAAGAGGATGATATGACAGTAGCTACACCTTCCTTAGCTGTCCGTTGCGACTATGACCGTTGCCGACACCTGCAGGTGTCCTGCCAGGAACTGCAAAAGGTTGGTCCAGTAGCCTGCCTGTGCCCAGGGCTTTCCAGGGAAGATCAACAGCCAGACCCTCCTCGCCTGGGAGAAGTGCAAATAATGGCTGAAGAAGGTTACGCAGTAGTTCACTGGTGTGCTCCCTTCTCTCCAGTCAGCCACTACTGGCTTCTGCTTTGGGAAAGCA
>JADRCD010196320.1:0-19335 GCA_019843815.1 Montemys delectorum | reverse complement strand
GTTTTGTTTTTTTAAGTCTATACCTTTTAAACTACCTCTAATAAATTTTACTGTAAAGTTTAACATCATTAACAAAATTATGGTTAAATAGTTACAGTTTATTTTTCTCTTCATGGAAATCTCTAAGGAAATTGTTTTCTCAAAGATTTGCTTTTATGTGTATGAGCATTTGTCGTGTCTTCACACTATGTGTGCAGTACCATTGGAGGCCAGAAGGGGCATCTAATCCCCGAGAATTGGTTCCAGGATGCTGGGAACCAAACCTGGGTCCTCTGCAAGAACAGCGAGTGCTCTTAACTGCTTAAGGAACTGGAGGGATGTTCCTTACTGGCTTGCTTCCCCTGGCTTGCTCAGCCTGCTTTCTTATAGAACCCAGGACTACCAGCCCAGGGATGGCACCATCCACAATGGGTCCTCCCCCCTTGATCACTAATTGAGAAAATGCCTTACAGCTGGATCTCATGGAGCCATTTCCTCTAGGGAGGTTCCTTTCTCTGTGATAACTCCAGTTTGTGTCAAGTTGACACACAAAACCGGCCAGTACACCTAGCTTAAAAAAACAAGTTGAATGGCTCGTTAGGAATGAAACCCTAAGTTGACTTTTGGCATATATAAATAAATAAATATATACATATGTGTGTGTGTATTTACATGTATATACACATATACATTTGTCTATGCATGTACATATGTATATATACACCTATATACATATATATGTGCATATATTCATGCATATGTGTTTGCACATACATACACACACATACATACATACATACATACATACATACATACATACACACGAACTAAGTTTTTGATGTTTTTGACATTTGGCTCTGTCTCATTCTGATTGTTTCCATGCCAAGAGACCTTTCCTCTCCAAAACCAAAAGTGCATGTGACCACAGCTAGACCAATAAAAGAATTCTCTGAGTGTTGATGTGCAAGTCCAAGGGAGAGATGGAGAGACCAGAGCTGTCAGTGGCAGCCCCACCCTCATTCTACTGTGAAGAATGAGCTCGCCCAGGGGAAGAGCACAAGAGCAACCAAATCGCCCAAAAGACAAGACTCGTCTATCTTTAGACAGGGAAGACGTCCACCATGATTTCCTCATTTTAAAAGCACATGTATTTACCTATGGGAAGAGGGAATGTGTGCCACAGTATGCCTGTGGCAGTCAGAGGACAACTGTCAGGAGGTCATTCTCTCCTTCCACCATGTCGGTGCTGGGTATTAAACGCAGGTCATCAGGCTTTAGCTACAAGTGCTTTTAAATGCTGAGCCATTCTGCCGGACCTTCGGTTTCCCTTTTATGCTTTCCCCATTTTTGTTCAGCCATCCCTTTTAATAGTGCAAAGTGGGAGAAAGCCCAAGTAACAGTGAGACGGGGAACTCAGGGGAGATGTCCATCTAAAATATCTTTAGAGTTCTTCTTGCAAGGTAAGATCACCTTGACTAGAGTGAAAACCCACACGAGTTCCTCCTGAACAGATGGCCTCACGGAGGAAGCTAAGTATTGCAGAAACCTCAGAAGAGCGGCTTCAAAAGCAGGCTCACATCATACCTCCTTGTCAAATCAAGGCCCAAGGACTGGAGGGTGGGTTTGGGGGAAGCTTTCAGGCACACTGGCCCTAGAAGCTGAATCATAAACTAGGGATCCCAGACACAGAAATTGTGACAAGCTGCACACATTTGACCTTCACAAGGGTTTTAAGCCCCAACAAAAGATGTGTTGAGCCTCACGTGTGGAATGGATAGTTTACGGAAGAGCCTGGGCAGGTAAGGCTTTCCTGTCCTTCCTTGGAGAATAGGTGGTGGTAATTAAATGCAGTAAGCTGCTCACAGGAGTGTTTCTAATGCCAAGTAGGCTTCATCTTTGGGCTGTTACGCCAAACCTCAGCTCTGGAGAAAAACAGCAAGACTTTGTCCTTAGTGGGGGAAATGTTATACAATGCCCTGTCTTATTTAATTAAAAATTGAATTCCAAAGCAAAGATGTGTGCGCGTGCGTGCGTGCGCGTGTGTGCGTGTGTGTGTGTGTGTGTGTGTGTGTATATGTGTGTGTGTGTGTGTGTGTGTGTGTGTGTATGCATAACAATTGGCTAGTAGAAAAGCTTGAAGGTTAAATTGATGAGGCTATGATACATTCCTAGTTAGCTAAGAGTTAATGAAAATGACCTTCAGTTTAACCCGGGCAGATGAAAAGTCTTTGCCACTTTTTTACAGCACAGCTCAGCTTTTTTTCAATCACAAGACTTAGCCAATGAAAATGAATATAGTTAAGTTAAACACATCTAATCCCAGGATTTACTGTGGGTCGGTGTCAAAGTGTTTGATTGTAACTCTCTGTTCCAGGAACTTTCCCGGGGGCTATGTGAACATGGATCTGCTCACCTCAGAGAGGGTACCAATGGCAGCCCAGGAACAAGCTACTTAAGCCCAGTTTGGTGAACCAGTAAGTTTACCGAGGATGCTTACAGGAGTGTGACCTTAGAACAGTCACATCACCAAAAGTCTACGACAGGCAGTGATGCTTTTCATCTCTACCGCAGTGAGTGAGACAACCAAATTGTAAATGCAATTCCCAGATCCATCTACACGCCTGCAGATCACTTGGCCCTCCCATGGACAGAGCTGGTTCTAGGCAGACTAACAGCTGCTATTTTTGCTCTCAATATTTGGGTAGGTATTGTCTATTTTAGTAATATGCTGTCTTAGTCAAGATCTGACTGCTGTGAAGAGACACCATGACCGTGGTAACTCTTCTAAAGGAACACATTTCATTGGGGCGAACTTACAGTTTCAGAGTCCATTATCATCATTACGGGAAACATGGAAATGTGCGGCAGATATGGTGATGGAGACGGAATCTAGAGTTCTACATCTTGACCCATAGGCAGCAAGGAAAAACTGTGCTACACTGGCCAGGCACACTTCCACCAACAAGGCCACACTTCCACCAACAAGGCCACACCTACACCAAAAAGGCCATACCTCCTAATAATGTCATTCCCTGTGAGCCAAGCATTGAAACACATGAATCTATGGGATCCATTCTCATTCAAACTACCACATTTGCTAAAATTTTACTTTTTTATAACAATTATGTGAGTTTTAAAAAACAGGTCACAAAGTCCTGTATACTGCAGTTTAGGGTGACAGATCATGCTGATGCCAGACAAAGGGAATCCCAGGCCCCACAGCACTCAGATTCAGCCTATGGGCAGAGACCCGCCCCCTTAACTCAGTCTCCTCTGTATAGTCTGATGTCACTCTGTTTTAAGTCTGTCTCTTAAGCTTCTGGCTTTGATTACATTTCTCCATATGAAACACCTTCTGCTTTGATATTCTGGTTTAAGCACGCTCATCACTGAAAAGGCTTTCTTTTGCCTTTTGTGTTTGCTTTCCTGATCTTTCCTCCTCTTCTCCATAAAGTGATGCTGGTTTTTGTTGTTTGACATTTGCATATCACTTTTATAATCTAGTTACTAAGTATTTTATCCTGCTTTTCCTTAATTATATACAGAGATATTGTTCTTGATATCAGAAATCCCAGCTATGTCTCTTGGTGGAGAAGAGAAATGTAGGGGAAAACCTTTAAAGTCCAGAACAATGCTTGCCTGTTTTATCAAAAACAAAACAAAAAAAATCAAGGGAAATAGGGGGAAAGGATACTTGACCAGGATCTCGATGACATATCTCCATGATAGCAACTGGGAAATATTTACCAAAAGAGGGAAAGAGAATGTGTGTTTCTAAATGCCATCTTAAACCCTCTATCTCTTGAAAATGTTCATTGAAAAAAAACAGGAGGAAACAGCCATCTTGGGGTTTTAGGTATATGGCATGTACACTGGGAGCTAGGGAGATGTCTCAGCTGGGAAAGTACTCATTGTACAAGGGCAAGGACCAGAGTTCAGGTCCCCAGCACCAAATAAACACTGGGTTGGCTATGGTAGACCACCTATAATCCCAGCCCTCAGAAAGTAGAGGCAAAGAGTACCCAACGCAAGCTGGCTAGCTATACTAGCCAAATGGCAAGCTGCATTTTTATTACTGATGGAGATGAAGGTCTTAAGAAATCTTGCAAAGAAGCCACAACTCTGGGGGCAGCATCTTCCGATCTATACATGCATCTTCATAATCATCCAATATTCCACTATGTTGGCAGAATCTGTTTGTAATTAAGATGGCAAGGAAAACGGCCAGAGCCATAAAAGTGGAGAAAATAGAAGTCAGTGTGCTTCGTGGGCAGCAAGTGGAAGAATAAATGGGTCAGATTCTCACTTTGGCAACTCAAAAGGGAATTTTTTTTTTTTTTGAAGTAATGAAGAGAACTAAAATTAGATAGGATGAGAAATCGACGCTTGAATTGAAAGGCATCTGTGTGTCCTCGGTAATATGAAGTTCCAGACATCGTCGGGGGCATGCACGCTGCCCTGACGCCTCTCAACTTGAGCCCTCAAATGTTCACTGCATAGAAGTTAAAGGATCTGGCAGGCAAAACATTTGCAAGGAGGATTCAGTTACAGCAAAAGGAAAGCAGCCATTGTTGAGTTAAGGCAGGGTGCTCAGTCCTTCTGCAACCTTTCTCACTCACCTGTGACTTTTTGAACTCTTACCAACTCAGACGCCCCAAACAAAATACACAAAGCAAAAGCTTCCCATTCGATATCACATAGTTTGAGGCTGTAGAGATGGTTCAGTGGTTAAAAGCACTTGTTGTACAAGCATAAGGACTCTGGATCCCAGCATTCTCATGGGAGCCTATAAGCTCATCACTAATGGAGTAGAGGCAGAAGATAGCTGGGGCATGCTTTCTGCAAGCCTACCTGAAGCCTGGGAGCTCCAACTTTAGAGAGAGACCCTGCCTCAAAGTAATATGGTAGAGTTTGATGTCTGAAACTCTGGCCTCTGGCCTCTGTCAATCTGCATACTTGTGCATGCACGCACACACATATACATAACCACACAACTAGACATATAACATATGGGATCAACTGAATTCTGAACCAAGAATCTCTGGAAACAGGTGCCTTGCCACATAGCTGCAAACTTCTCCAGATTCTCAGTGAGGCTCAGCTGTACACTGGCTGTATGGCCTGCAGGCCATCCTGATTATTGTACCTTTGTAGTGAGCTCAGCAAGACTGAAGGCTGGGCAGAATGACCCTGCCCGGGAGCCCACCATCTAACGGGGTTTAGTGAGCAGTGATTCACCTGTTCATGCAACTGCCTTGATGTCACTTAATTTCTGGGCTATCCAAGTTCTTCACCCATGGACAGGAGACATTTTGACCAGTCTGCAATTCAGAAATAAGAATGTACAGCAAAGTCCCCTAAATGATTTTAAACATGTAGTCATGGGGGTTGGGGGTGGGGGCTACCCCAAAGCAACTGAATCAAATCTGGGTTGAGGCTTGAAGTGGGTAATTTGGAAACCCTTCCTCCGACAATTTAAATGCAAACTCCAAATTCCTTTCAGCTCTCACATTGTAGTTTTATCTTTAGAAGATCTTTAAATACTTCTCTATTATGCTACAGTTATGCTCACATGCTGCCAGCAAAATGCCTACCGCCCTGCCCTGGTGCTCCCACAGTTTGGAAGGTGTACGTCCTTAAACACAGGATGGTGCCAATCAGTGTGTGGAAAGTGCTCCCTGGGTAGCCTTCTAAATTGGGTGAGGGGGCAAAGACATCAAGAGCCTAGACTCATATGGACCACAGCCTGTTCTTCCTGCATAATTTTGGGCTCTTGAACCATCACTGCCAACCAGCAACAGGATGCATGGCTCATCTACCCAAGAAAACTATGCCCAAAGATGCTGTTACAGAATAAGTTAAAAGACCCAGTCAAAAGATCTATTATTGGCTCAGGATGACCAGGAACGAGTGAAGAGAGAGGGTGATGTTAGGAGCCAATAGACATTATTGATTGTCAATAGGGACAAGAAGCTGACTTCTTCAGATCATGCAACTTAGGGGATGAGCCAACCTATAACAGTTCTTGGAGAAGCAGAGAAGCGACCGAAAGCACTCAAATATTAAGTGTACCCATCAGCTTTCTGTTGCTGTGACAAAATACCCGAGATAAATGATTGAAGGAGGAAAAGTTCGCTTTGATTCACAATGTGGAGGTCGCAATCTGTGATGGATGGACCACATTGCTTGGGGGTCCTGTGGCAAAGCAAGTACATCAAGGCAAGTAGAACAATGCAGCAGCAGAGGCTGCATGTCTCGTGACAACTAGAAAAGTAGAAAAAGAGCCAGGGTTGGGGCCTCAGGATCTTCCTCAAGGGCATGCCCCAAGCGAACTAATTTCCTCCCATGAGGCTCTGCCTCTTAACAGTTCTACTACCCACCCTCCGGGTACCACAAACTGGCAACTAAGCCTTCAACACAAAACTGAATTTAAGCCCCAAACTGTCTTAGTTAGGGCTTCATTGCTGTGGAAAGACACCGTGACCATGGCAACTCCTATAAAGGAAAACATATCATTGGGGCTGGCTTACAGTGTCAGAGGTTGGGTCCTTTATCATCATGGCAGGAAGCATGGCAGCTTACAGGTAGACATGGTGCTAGAAGAACTGAGAGTTCTACATTTTGTTCCAAAGGCAACAGTAGAAGACTGGCTCCCACGTGGCTAGGAGAAGGGTCTTAAAACTCATCAACAAAACCACACCCCACTCCAACAAGGCCACACCTCATAATAGTGCCACTCCCTTAGCCAGCCATATTCAAACCACTATCCTTCCAAGGGACAAAGGAGACCAATGTTGGGGGATGATACAAGAGAGAGGATGGGTGATTAGTGGATGGGGGATGTTTGTACATGATATGCTTGTGTCAGAATAGCCTTGTGTAATGAAGTGTAATAAAATAAAAATGCATTAATAAAAAATTTTTAAATTTTTATTTGAAAATAGGTATTAACTCTCTTATAAGATTATAAAACCACTGAAAGTAACTATTTTTTTGGTTCATATTTTAAATTACTAGTTACAGTCTTTATATAAGCTAAATGCACACAATTCCCTTGGGTCAGAGCTGAGTATTTCTATTCATAGCTAAGAGGTAGACCCCAGACCACAGTAGTTTCTTAAAGTCTTGAAACATTCCCTTGCTTCTTAAATCATGGCACAGAGATTCAAGGCTAGACCAGGTCATGGGGGATATGTGTGGCTCATCCTGGAGCATCCTCTCTTTGATTCACATAAATGTGTTCTCTTTCATGGGTAGGAGCTCCAGAGTGGTAGCCCAGCTGGTAGAGGTGCCACCAACCTGATGACTTGAGTTTGATCCCCTGGACCGACATGGCAGAAAAAAACTGATTCCCAAAAGTTGTCCTTGGATCTTCATGCTCCCACTTCATAGTACACTTGTACACTCACACACATATATTACATACATGTACTAAGTAGGAATGTGTTGTGGAAAACACAAAATTTTGAGTAGTTTTTACAAGTTATCACTTAGACAGCAAATACCTCAATTTACTCTACTCTGCCATTAAAACAACCATTGGAATCTGTGATTCTCTAAATATCAAACTAAAAAGACACACAACTTTGTTTTGCAGGATTGTGGGACCTGGGTCTCCTTGGAAGGCAGGCAGATCTGGATTCAGATGCCAGCTCAGCTGTTTCCCAGCCTCATGACCTGACCAAGGCATGGTCGAGCTTCCTAAACCTTCATTTATTCTATTAAGAGGAGGTCCATGGTCTGTAAAGGGTTTAAATGATACCATCCATTTGCAGGGATGAGATGAGCCACAAGATGTACTGTGAGTGGTAACCTTTAATAGATGCAATTATCACTCAGATTTCAGGAGCAAAGAGCTAGAAGGTTGAGTGGAAAATACCTCAAGCAGACTCTGAGAAACACCAGCCACAGTTGGTAGGACAGTCTGTGTTCTCAGCAGGACCAGGGGAAGCTGACTACAGGGACCCCCACACAGCCTGGGAGGAGCACGGCACATCCTGCAGTGAGGAATCACACTCTGGACTCTGAGCCCACTGATGATTTGGGCTCTGCTTCAGCAGACTCGAGCATGCCCAAGAAAGCATAAAAGCTGGTTCAGACCTTGGAGTAAGACCAGTGTGGTGGGGAAACCTAAGAGAAGTAGGATGCCGAGCAAAAGTCTTCCTCACCCACACGTGTGGCTCTCAGGAGCCTTCATGGAGGTCATGGCCATCCTTGGTGCTGTGGCAGGCATGGTGGTGATGGTGGTGCATTATACAGCTACCCAACTAGACAGGACAGTTCCCCTGAGTGTCCCCTCCGGCTCCCCTACCCCCACATCGAGCCCTGCTTCCATCCTCTCCCTCTTGCTTGATATCTAAAGTCCCTGTCCATCTTTGCAGGGAAGTGACTCTCCCCTACTCTGATATGGGGTTCAAGGTAAACACCTAGAAAGCAGAGGGCGGGGGAGGGAGGGAGAGAGGGAGAGAAGGAGAGAGGGAGAGAGGGAGAGATACCACCAGGAAGCCAGAAGAGCAGTAGAGAGGAGTTTGCAGGCAAGAGGGGGCAATTTCCATGGAATCGAAACTTTCACTTGTCTCAAGCTGAATCAGGATTTCGAGTGGTGCATCCCACTCAGCAATTCCTTTCACTTAGAAGTCTTTCAAACGAAAGACCCCGGTTGCCTTCAGCCACCATGGTGCAAACACTTCTGTATTTGCATGAATTACATAAAGTCAAATGTTACACACAGCCCTGCCAAGCCCTATATAGAACCCACTGTGAGAAACAGTGCCAAGACAGAGCCACAAGTACACAGGCTGGCTCAGCCCCAGACAGCTGGGTCACAAGGTCACTGACCGAGGGCAGTTTTAAGATTTAAGATTTACGTTTGAAGGTGGAGAGACGGCTGCTCTTGCAGAGGACCCAAGCTCAATTTCCAACACCCACATGTGGGTTCACAACTGTCTGTGACTCCCATTCCAGGGCATCTGATACTCTATTCTGATTTCCACAGGTGCCAGGCATGCACAGATGCAAGTGCAGGCAAAACACCCATGTCCATAAATAAAAATAACAATGAAAAGTTAAACAAAACAAAGGCATCAGAGAAAATGCAGTCTGTACTGTCCCAGTCTCAGCTCTATGACAGGCCCACCGTCCCCCTCCCAGTCCCCATTTGTGCATGCCAGGATAGTAGACTTGGCAGACCGGTCCTCCTGTTAGTATTGTGGGCACCCTTATCAGAAGCACCAGTTTCCTGCCTGACCACCCTGCTTGAAGAGCTGAGCACCAACCTCACCTGAAAAGATCCCCAGCCCGGCAGGACACCACTTATCTTACTCAGCATGGACATGGCACTCTATGAAAGGCTCCGACTCCAGCTAATGGAAAAACCAGGACTGAAAACCTTGGGAAGCCAGGCTGCCTTCCGCCACACCCTGCCCAAGCGTGGCTATAAGCCTGTGAGAAGTATTGCCAGGCCCTGAGAAGTCCCTGAGTGGAATTATTCCAGGAAGGGTCAAGTGATCCTTGAGGTAGACCAGGCCTTCAAGGTCCCCAAACACTCCACATGAGCAGAGTGAGAAGAGTGACTGACAAGTCTTAGAGTCCATCCCTGAGGATGGATAATAAACCTGCAACCCGGTGAGGGATTCCACTTCCTGTTGTTCCTCAAGTCCTGTGGTGCTCTCTGCCTGGGGAGCCTGAGGCGCTTCACTAATGAGGAGCATGTCGGTGTATCTTATGAGAGAACATGGGTATATCTCATCTGACAGTCTTGGGCTGGGTGAGCTTTTAGCTCCTCTGACAGACTATTCTGGCTTGTTTGATGTCAGCTTGACACAAGATAGAGTCCTCTGAAAGGAGGGAACCTCAATTAAGAAAATGCTTCCATAAAATCCAGCTGTAGGACATTTCCTTACTGATTGATGGGAAGGGTGTTAGCATCAGGACATCCAAAGCTTGTGGCGATGCATGGGCAGGTCCACAGACCTGTTGCCAAGGCAACAGCCACCATATTCCCAGAATCCATTGGGCTCACCTCCCACCTTTACCTGTGGCCATTACGTCACAACACACACACACACACACACACACACACACACACACACACACGGAACATTCCTCCATCTTTCTCTCTCTCCCTCTCCTCTCTTTCCACGCCACTGCCCCCTCTCTACCTCTCAATTAAACCTCTTACATGTGGAACTGTTTGGGCCTAGTGTGGTGTGTTCTGACTCGACCCAACTTCTAACACATCAAAGGGCCCAGCCCATTGTGGATGAAGCCATCCCTAGGCTGATGGTCCTGGATTCTGTAAGAAAGCAGGCTAAGCAAGCTATGATGGGCAAGCCAGTGAGCAGCACTCCTCCAGGCCTCCAGGTTCCTGCCCTGTTTGAGTTCCTGTCCTGACTTCCTTCAGTGATGAACTACATTGTGGAAATGTAACTCCTTTCCTCCCCAACCTGCTTTTGGTCATGGTGTCGAATCGCAGCAATAGAAACTCTAACTAGGACTCAGACCAAAGTAGGTCTCTCTGAAGTATAAGGGGAAGCTTGGATCACAAGCTTTGAATTCAGCAGATCAGCTGATGTCTCCTGGAAATCATCACTGGTCAGGACTAAACTGATGCTCCCCTCAGGAACTGGTCAGCATTATTGAAATGGACATTGTCCTTATCATCATTGAGGACAGCCCCAATGGATGCTTCCAGGAGCCAAGAAAACAAGACCCATTAGCAAACCCAGCAGCACCTGCGAGCAGGAAATAGACTGCCCAGGGAGCTCTGCTATCCATCGGGACTCTCAGTGTGCTCAGGGTATCTGGCTCCTTTTTTCTAGTCACTCTGATGACTCAGTAGGAAGTCCTCAAGAGAGCCTGAGGTCATATCTCCTGCTTCCATGACCAAAGAACACCAACTCTTATCACGTCCATTTCAAGACATTTCTGGAAGAAAAACTCATATGGCCAGGCTTGCTTGGGTCATGCCTATCCCTAAACCAACCAAGCAAGGTCATATATGAAGAGGCCATTCAAAGGGAAAAAGCCTGACCCACAGCAGGGGAGACAGCAGGAAGGGTCTCAGCCCTAGGATTTCCACTTATGCACTGAAGCAGAGGCTGGTCACTTAGGACCAGATCTGGTTGGTCACCTGTTTGGTAAGCAGAATTTTACTGGCATATAATCTCATGTTCTGCCTTCCAACAAGGGAATGGTAGAATGAGAGAGTCTGTGGCCAACATGAAACATCACTGTTGACAGAACAGAAAACATTTGCTTTCTCTAGGCCAAAGAATGAGATGCCCCAGCAGAGAGTCTGGAAGCTGTCCCCAGGCTGAATCGAGATCCGAGCAGATAGTCCCAGGCCACTGGATCTATGCTGGTTAGAAGCACCCGATTTAAGTCATCAAGCAGAAACTTTGTGAGTAAGATGTGGTGGATGTGTCGTCAGCACAGGGGCTTTCTTGTGTGTCCTGGTCTTCTGGATGTTTTGGGAAGTGAGGTGGGAACACCCAGTCTCGAGGTTCCCAGAAACCTGATAGTTTCAGTGACAGAAGCCAGGAAACACAGGCTGTAGGGGAAAAATGCATTCTTTGTTGCTTTATTTTAGAAGTGAGGAGATGAACTTTTATATATCACAGCAGCAGGTTGAGTCTTTTTAACCATGCAGAACTGCCCTACACACTTGTGCTGTGTGTGCTGAGGTCCCTTGATGTGGGCTCCCCTGGAGGGTCTGTGAGGACCTAGAAGAAGGCTTCCCTCTACCTGGGCAGAGGTGGGGCTCAGCAGTGCTGGGAGGACACCCTAGCTCACTGGAACTCTCTCTTCAGAATAATTAAGAGGCAGCCACGGGTCCTTTGGGGAGACAGGCAATGATGTCAGTGCTGGGGAGATCTCACCCCCCTCCCCCCTGGATAACAAGTAAAGTAATGCTCCTGCCTCGTCACTGGCCTTCCAGAGAGCAGGAGCATCAAGACCACAACCAGAACCCCCCTTTCCCCTTCTCTTCGTACAGCTGACACAGAGGGAAACAAACAAGAGCCCCGGGCCTCAGCCTCAAGGGCAGGAAAGTAAAGCCCAATAGGGAAGGAGGTCATCTGTCTCCACGGCTGTCTCTGTTTCTTTCTCTATACGTCTGTGTCTGTCTGTCTTTTTCTCTGTCTGTCGATCCCATCTGTCTGAGCTAGAGTTCCATCCTCTCCCTGACTTCCCTAGACACCCTTTGTCCCTCTGACTAAAGTTAGAAATGTACGTGTCAACTTTCCTTGCCTTGGTGTGGGTTGAAGTGGGATGAAGGCCTCCAGCCTCAGGGATCAACTAGCCTTTCTAGCCTAATCTTTCCCAGGAAGACCAGTGCACATACATGGCCCACCCCTTCCCAGCCCTGAGACCACTGGAGGCTTAGCAGGTGGTTTTCTGTACATCCGCAGGAGGCAGGCTTCTCTTGGTGGTCCCTTACCGAAGGACAGCAGAAAGAGGCTGGAATTCGGTTCTTTGTGACTCTCCCGGCCCAGTGAGCCCTCATAATCTTACCCCCTTCCTCACAAATACCAATAAGCTACCACCCATAGCCCAGAACCCCAAACTCAACTTGCTGCCCACTTCTAGGCAGGAAGATGGGGGGGGGGGGTACTGGGGGTACTGTAGGACATAGCCTCAGATCCATGGTGTCAGAATTAAAGCTGTGACGAGTCCTCTCTTCTGGTGACTGAAAGGTGCTTTTCATTCGTCTGTCAGCAAAAGTGAAGTTACAATCCATCCTGGCTAATCATTTCCCGGGCTAAGACTTTTTAAAGTGTGTCTCACAGGGGCTCTCTGCATGCCTGTCAGTTTATCACCCAAATTGCAACATTGTTTTCCGAGCACTCCTCCCCATTCCCCTGCATTACTCACAAAGACAGAAAAACAAAACAAATCCACACCAGCTGCTAGACGCTGCTGGGAAGCAAATCAAGCATGCTCTGGCAGCATTCATCCCAATGCATACCATGGATGCTGGTCAGAGAGACGCCCACCCAGACATTCCCTAGGCGACCCCAGAATGACACTGCAGTTATTAGAACACAGCACAGCCCACACTGAGGTGGTCCTTTGTGCTTCCCCATGTGTGTGAATGGCAGAGTCCCCTGAGGCAGGTTCCCTGTACAATTTGTAAGAAGAGGGCGCATGTTCCCACAGCTCCTGGCTCTACACTGTTCCCGGTTTCATCCCAGGGTTACTCGGCTGGCAATTCTTTTATGATTGTCTTTTCTCTGCACTGAAGAATGCCAGAGCGTCTCCCATCCATCTGACCGAGTTTGGAGAGCAGCATGTCTAGAATTCGAAACAACTTTAGGAAAGAGAAGCAGAGATCAGTTTTTTCATCAGTCTCTCATAGGAGGAGCACCTGCCCTCCATCAGTCCTCAGAACAGGGCAAAGAGAGATGTCCATTCCTATCCAATGAAGTGTTCATATGTGTGCTCTCTAAGTGAACAAAGAGGAATTCTGCCTCCAGTAACACTAACTAACCACTAACTAACCCTGGGCTTCGGTCTCCTTAAGGAGACTGGTTGAAGGATGGAGTCTTTGTATGTATTGTTGTTATGTTATGTATGTATGTTATGTATGTATGTGTTGTCATAATATTCACGGCCAGTGCTTAACTAAGCTAAACTTGTACTTGGTTTGCACTGGATTTAAACCCTGTATTTAAAAAAAAAAAACAAAAACAAAAAACAAAAACAAAAAACCAAAAACGCTTTGGGGGAAGAGAGTCCCAGGAGTAGCCAGAGATCATTAGTTCCCTAAGCTGTCTGCTGTGCTTTCTCCTTAGGCCAAATCCCACACACCTGTGTCCTGCCACAAAGCCAAGGCTGCTTAGGGAGCAGCAGAAGCAGGTGGGGGTGCCTCCCCCAGGCTGTTCCTCCCCCCTCCGTCCCCCACCATGATGTTCTGAATGTATTGTTTACTTCTGCAAGCAGAAGCAAGCTGCTAAATTCAGTTGTTGTCTCCTCTGAAACACCTGGGGCATTTGCTATTTGCTATGAATACAAACTACCCAGGCTGCACCTCCCCCCCCCCCCCCCCCCCCCCGGACTACTCAGGGGACCCGGGTGGGGCCCAGGACTCTGAAAACTGAAAGCACCAGTGGGCTGGGTGTGATGGCAGCTGGGCAGGCTTGTTCAAGCTTCAGGCACTGTCGTCTCAAAGAACAAAAGAGGAACCTGCAGAAGATCTAACTCAGTCACTCAGCTTCACAGAGAAAGGACATTGAATGAGAGAGGGGAGGGGCAGGGTGGGGCGGGAGGAGAGGGAGGGAGGGGAGTGCTCGAGAGGGAACGTGTGATCAGTGGGGTGGACCCCAGAGGAGCCTCTCTTTTTGGCAGAGAATCTATGGTCTGCACTGCTAAAGTAAGAAGCCAGGGGTGTGTTTCTGTGAAAGGCTCGAAACAGATAAACTTACAATGAAGAAAAGCAGAGGCAGGATTTGTGTCGTGGGTACAGAAAGAACCTCTGTGCAGGGGAAGGCGGCTTTGAAAAAGCAAATGTTAGTGAAAGATGCTGTACATTAGAGGAAGCTCCCGGGGCAAATCCAGCTGAGAGCACAAGGCCCCTTCTGTCCAGCCATCTGCAATCCCTGTCTGGATGCCCACACAGAGCAGGGAGCGTGAGGCCTAATGGCTTTGGGGCTCAAATTAAAGGGAAACAAAGCAATTCAGGGACAAAAGAAGCACAGTCTCAAAGCGGTTCTTGGGAGAAAGGGCTCTGTTGACCAGCATTCCTCCTAAATGGTACCAAGTCGGGCCACACAGCTAACACGCTGTGGAGACTCCCTTGGCCTCACAACCCCTCGGCGCTCCTGGATCAGGAGAAGCTTGGGTAGCTTCAGGAGACTTTGTGTGAGTTGCCAGAGGTATTGGGGGAAAGGGAGGATACCCTTAGAGTTGCAACCTCTGATCCCCGGAGTACCTCCACTGGGCAGCACCTTCCTCAATCCTGCTGAGCCAGAGTTCTTAGGATCAGAGCCTGGAAGCCTTAAGAAGTCAGGCTTTACAGTCCATCTTCTACACCCATTACTGGTGGTCTGACAAGGAGACAGAACTATCGAAATCTCTTTCCAGGAGACAAGTGCTTCCTCTGGCCAGGACCAAGCTCCTAGCCTCTTTTTCTTCCTTCCTTCCTTCCTTCCTTCCTTCCTTCCTTCCTTCTTTTCTTTCTTTCAAATCAGTGAGGGATTCCTGGGAACTTTTGATTTGAGGAATTTCATTGTCTCCAGAGTCTGGTAGCCAAAGGGAGCCATACATACATATGTCCTCCTAGAATATCTTCATTCTTGCCAGGGAAGTTGCATAGGATCTGGAGCAGAGCAGAGGCCTCGAATCCTTTGCCCGTGGAGTTTGGCAGTGTGCAGATTGTGGGCCCAGCACAGAATGATGGAGATTCCCGGCAGAAGATGGAGCTCACTAAAGGTTAATACGTAATCATTATTCCTGAGACTCTGGGCCTTCCCGGATCCTTTCCACTGATTGCCCTTTGAAGAACTGTTGATAGACGGGATGGGAAGAAGCAGGGTCTCCCTGGGCACTTCCCCCACAGTACAGGTCTTTGGTAGATCATCAAACAGGGATCTTCAAGATCAGCCCTTCCACCAGGTGGGAAACTTTCACAGTGTACTTAGCCCCTGATGTCTAATTATATATCCCACCAGGTAACAACAATAGTGAGGCACAGAGATTTGCCCACAGGTAATGACACAGCTGAGATAAGATCGCAGGCACCCTGACTCACTCAGGATTCCTGCTACAGCAGCAAATTTCTGAACTATGGGATTTGTTTTTTTCCTGAGTAGTCAAATAGCATTTAATCTTTTCCCATGCTTGATGAGATGGCTTGAATGAGAAATGTCCCTTGTAGGCTCACACATCTGAGTGCTTGGTCCCCATTTGGTGGTGGTGTTTGGAGGGGAGAGCTTGGAACCTTTAGAAAGACAGAGCCTTGTTGGAGCAGGTACATCACTAGGGGCCGGTTCTGGGCATTTATAGTCGCCCACCCATCTCCAGTTCATTCTCTCAGCTTCATGTGCATGATAGAAGATGTGATCTCTCAGCTTCATTCTCCAGCTGCCTATTGTCATCCCCTACCCTCAACCCCCACGTTATACATTCCTCTTCTGCTACAGAAGTCAAAATAAACTCTTTCTTCCATAATTTGGTCAAAACATTTTATCATTCAACAAAGAAGTAACTAAGACACTTACTTAGAATCTTCGATTAAGGTTACTAGTTATTAATATTAAGTCTCTACAATTACACTTTACAGTGCATACCCTCAACCCCTACTGCTTTGCAAAACCCTCTTGAGTGTGGGTGGAACCCAAGACTTGTCTGTCAATAATGACACATGCAAAAGGTGACAGGTGTGCCTCTCTTCACTAGACGGTGCTAGTCTGGGAAAAGAGAAGGGATTGTCAGGGGACACCTTGACTTGACAGGGAAAGAGAAACCAGAAAAAGAGTCCTGTTGAGCCTTTGGATGGATAACCATCCCAAATTCACTTGACCCACAAACCTTGAAAGAAAACTACCTGATATTTTTCTGCACTCAAGCCTGCCCTAAATTTAAACGAGGGGACTAAGAAGTGGCCTCCAGAGGGAAATATCAATCGTAATTATTATCTTTTTATAGGAAGGTTGGTACTCATTAAATTTTTTTTCAGATTGCCTGCTTCCACTTGCAAGCACATATGAACTGATTTGGGGTACAGGCTTTCAAGCAATTTATCAGCACACATGGAGGTGGGAGGAGAAATCTCAAGTTAGACTCTGGTCAAGGCAGATATTTCCATTGGCTTAATCCTCTTCGATGATGGGTGCTGGCTGCCTTGAGTCTGTGACCTTACAAAATGTAAAGCTATCAGAGGGTGACACTTTAACACTGATAACACTCTAAAGGGGGAAAAAAGACTGTCTTCTGTCTCTTGTCAACCCCTGTTGTTCCCACTGCAGAGCACATCACAGCAGGCAATGGCAGTTTGGCTTGACAAATCTATACATATTGTAAGCAGGGCGGTACTTTGGGACCAGCTGGTCACGGCTGGATTCCACTGCCCAGTGTATACCGCTGAATTCCTCCTCTTTCTCTGTGTTTCCAGGGCTGGGGGAAGCAACTGCTTGCTCTCCTCATCTTTACAGAACAAACACATACATTACATTAGTAAGTTGTCACGAGCCAACTCTGGAGATGGGAATTTAGCCCTCCCACTTCAGACTCAAGCATGTTTGTCTCAAAAGTATGTTTCGCCAAAAGCCCTTGTCTGGGTCAGGCTGCTCCCCCTGACTCTGTCATCCCCGAAGTAAAGGCAGTATGTCTTTGAGAATAGCCAAAATGTGAACCATTTATGACAGAGGTCACTCTTGATCATCCCATGATATAAAGATGCCCGTATAAAGATAGGCAGGGAAAGCTCATGCGTCGGGAGGATGGAGGGGGACTTCTACTTGAGTATCAGCTGGTAACTCCGGCCTAAAACTTTAGCAGGGCTTCGCTCGTTGATTTCTGATGGATGGTATAAATATCAGTGTGATGATGATGTTTCATTCCCTCTCTGATGCTTCTCTTTATCTGTTCTTTGCTACAGAGCCTTTTGCTGGTTCTGTACTTAGTAAACTCACTCATTCAAAAGCAAAAGCACAGCTAGGGCATATCATTCTCTGGGGCCAGGGATGCTTCTAGACACTTCAACAGCAGTGGGAGTGGCTAGAATCACAACACAGGGCCCCTCTCAAGTGGGCTCTAGGGAGCGAGAGGTAGAGAAAAATAAATGTAACCGTATCTATTCCCAGGTTAGAGCAATAGTGAGCCTGGCTTTCTCTCAGTTACAGGCACCACACACGCAGTGCAGTGTTGAAACTGAGCTAAAGCAATGATACTTCAAATTTGGGCAATGTTTTCCTCATCAAACAGAAAAATCATTAATGAGAAATGGTTGTCCAGTGCCTGGAGAGACTGATACCCTAAATTAAAGAAAAACACCAACCATGTTGGTTTTAGTTATACTATTCTGTTGGGTGTTTAAGAACATTCACATGACCCAAATTAACCATCTTTTTAAATTGTCAAGCCAGTTGAGGGTCTGGTCCTATTTTAGTTACTTTTCTATTGCTGTGATAAAACATCATACTAAGGATTTATTTGGGGCAGGGACCCATGGCAGGCAAGCATGGCAGCAGGCAAACAGGCAAGCAGGCAGGCAGGCGCGGTGCTGGAGCAGTAGCTGAGAGCTTACTTCCTAATCCACAAACAGGAATCAGAGAAGACATTGGAAACGACATGGAGTCTTTTAAAACCTCAAGCCTACCCCTTGTGACATACCTCTTTCAACAAGACCCTGTCGGCTCTCTGCTGGGGCTGAGTGGGATGGTAAGTGTCAATGGCCCAAAACAAACACACCTGGCCAGGAGTCTTGTCAAAGCAGGAACTCACTTTATTAAACTAGGCCCTTGCTTAGATAGAGAAGGCAAGGAGGTAGGGATAGGGGTGTGGGGTGAGATGATGTATGGGGCGGTGTGAGATGACGAGGGGTGTGGGGTGATCTCACCGGGCCTATAAGAAATTGATACATCAGCGCTAGCTAGGCAGAGGCACTCTCATTCAGGTCAGAAGGCCATGCTGGGTCATTCTCAAGCAAAGGAGAATGACAGGTCTCGAATCCAGCCAGGCTCAGGTTTGTCCGCAAGGCCCAAACCAAGGCCAAATAGGGCCCAACAAGGCTAAACCTCCTAATTCTTCCCAAACAGTTCCATTAACTGGGAACTAAGTATTCAAGCATATGGGCCTGTAAGGGACATTCTTGTTCAAACCTCCTCAGGAGAGGGGGGCTTACCTGGAATTGTGAGAATCCCCTGTTCCTTTAACCTGCCTGTTATCATTTGCACCACCCACTGTGACGAGTCAGGGTCTTAATGACCATGTGATGTCCTTTGGAAACATAGGAAAATGTCTCTTTGTATTTACCCTCTTCTTTGGAGAACATCCACTGGCTAGAGACTAACTTCTCGGTTTCCATGACCTCTCTTGTTAGTGTGATAGTTTTGTGGGACTCCTAATAGTGGGCATGGGGGTGCTGCTGACTCTTTCGCCTGCCTTTGGGACCCTTTTCTTCATAGTGGGCTGACTTGTCCAGCCCTGATATGAGGGTTTGTACCTAGTCTTAGTGTAACGTATTATGCCATGTTTGGTTGATATCACTGGGAGGGAGGTCTGCTCTTTTCTGAAGGGAAAAGGAGGAGGAGTGGATCTGGGGAAGTGAGGAGATGGTAAGGGGAGCTAGGAAGGGTAAGGAGGGGGAAACAGCAATCAGGATGTATTGTATGAGAGAAGAATTTTTTTTTTTTTTTT
>JADRCD010196318.1:0-14341 GCA_019843815.1 Montemys delectorum | reverse complement strand
GCTTCACTGGAAAATTAATTTAGCTCTTCAACCTAAAATTTGCACTGTGGAGTCCAGCCGTGGTGGCACACATCCTTAATCCCAGGACTCAGGAGGCAGAGCAAGCAGATCTCTGAGTTGGAGGCCAACTTGATCTGCAGAGCAAGTTCCAGACCAGGTAGTGCTACTCAGTGAGACCCTGTCTCAAAAGAACAAACAAAACAGTTGTGTTCAGATTATATATTTTGTAACATGCCCTTAGTACTAAAAGTGATGAAAGATTTTTAAGTCTGTGGAAAGCAGCCAGTGTGCCCCACACGGGGAGAGTGAGCTACGGTGGACCTCAGTACCGATAGCGTCCCAGCTTAGATCTTTATGTAACTCATTGTAAACAGTATGAGGATTATATTACAGAAGCCAACGTTTTGTTTTTTAACGGACACATGGAAACTGCGCTCTGATTCCTTCCGGGGTAGCAGTTCACCACCCCATTCTCAACTCTTCCCAGAGCAGTTTGATTTGTGTCATCTATAAGATACAACCTTGTGTTGCTTTCATTTCCAAAAGGAGATTCTCCATCAGAAGTGGAAGAGAAATCCTTTACTAACTACGTATCCTTTTAAAGTGCTCTGTGTTTCAAGTACTTTAAAGTTCTGTGTTTAAAGTATTCTTTAGAGTACTTTGTTTTCAAAACACTTTTTCAAAGTGTACAGGAAACATTAAAAGGAGGATACAGGGCAGGAGCTACAGCTAGTTAGTGGTTCACTGTTCTCAGTCATGTGTTGATCCACATCCCCCTCCCGACCCCTTTTAAACATCTTGGAGGTCACAGGCTGGGACTGTAACTGAGTGGTAGAGAGCTTGCTTACCCCGACAAAGGCGCTGGGTTCATTTGGAGGTGAAATGAACTGATATCACTGAAAACAGAAGCCTTCCTCTGCCTGGAGGTGCTCCACGTCCTTCTGGGTCTAGTGTCAAACACGTTTTCTTCTTTGTAGAGCCAGGATCCGTTTTACTCTCAGTTCTGCCCTCTGGAACTTTGGTCTCATATGACATTCCTTGAGATGGCTCTCATGACCTCTGAGTCTTTGTCTTCTCTTAGGTAAACAGCTCTGGTTCTTTAATTGGATCTCTAGTGGCATTCAACGTCTTCTGCACTCCTCTGGTGTCAGGGCACCATCCTTCCTTCTTTTCCTTTCTTTGTTTCTGTTGTTGTATAAGCTGGCCCAAGACTCATGATCCTCCTGCCTCAGTCTCCAGAGTGACTAGGATTACAGGTGTCCACCTTCCGCCCCCACCCCCACCCCATGTCCTCCTTTGGTAAAGTGGGATGCTTTGAGCTGACTGTGACTCCAGGCCGGCTCAGACTGAGCAGAGAGGTGCAGGCAGTCACTTCCCCTTCTTCTGACACTGAAGTTGTAAAGATTCTGTGAGTTTCTGGGGAAGCTGTGGCATTGGTTACTACTGGGTTTGTTGTCAACAAAGTCTTAATTTATCTCAATTATGCTTCAAGAAACGAATATCTCCTTCAGGTCCTCTATTATTTGACTTTGTAATACAGCATTTTTTTTATTAACATACTTGACCTGTTAAAGTTGGCTTTTGATCTGTACCAGTGTTTAAAGCTTGCCAATTTTATTTTATTTTACTGTTTTTTAAGGACGAAAAAGTTTTAGTTCATATTTTAGTGGTACAGGCATGGCAGGGGACATGGTGACAGGAACTTGAGGAAGCAGCTGGTCACATCACATCTCTAGCTAGGAAGCTGACAAAAACAAATTGTTAATATCTTTTTTTTTTTTTTTTTTTTTTTTTTTTTGGTTTTTCGAGACAGGGTTTCACTGTGTAGCCCTGGCTGTCCTTGAACTCACTCTGTAGACCAGGTCGACCTTGAACTCAGAAATCCACCTGTCTCTGCCTCCCAAGTGCAGGGATTAAAGGCATACACCCCCACTGCCCGGTGTTAATGTCCTTTTAAGCCTTGATTTGACACCCTGACCCCAAACATTGGGCCCAGTTAGGTCAGTGTTCTGTGCTAGGTTCTGCAAAGAAGAAAGATATGGAACCTACTGTCTAGATTAGCTGCTTTTTAAATTTCCTTACTTGATTTGGGTAGAAGATCTTCAGTGTTCTCTTCAGTTCACAAAGACTTTGAAAAGCAATGGGGGGTTGGGGGTGCAAATATAAAGCCTGATAGCAAGCTCCAATATATGCTGGTGATGCATGGCCAGAGATTAGGTCTTCTTTGGCTGTGCAGTGTTTTAGGATTGGATTATTTCAGAACATCCACAATCCTCTCCTTCTCTTGAGTGGAAAACAGTTGCTAATGTAGTTTTCCTTTTTGGGCTGCTGCACAGAGTAGACACAAATTCTTTAGTGAATCTTGGCCAGTTATCCCAGCTGATAACTCTCCTACCTCAGTGCATTGGCCTTGCCATAAGGACTGTCATGGGATGCTTGGTCAGATGTAGATAACAAAATACACTGTGCGTGAGCTACACTAAGTTCTATCAGGAAGTTGTATGATAACCGTGGAAAGAAGCAAAAGGACTCTGAAGCTAGACTGAGTTATACAATGGTCATGGTTGTAAACTGGCTCACCAATAAAATGGGAATGCTTTCTTCATAGCTCCTAACATGGATTACATGGCAGATAGCCATGAAGCTCTTCTAGCACAGTACCTTAAACACTGGTTCTGGGGATCAAACCAGGGCTGTACTAAGTTATAGTCTCATCTCTGATACATGTTCATTTAATAAATGTCGAATGCTGCATGCTGTTGAATGAATATCACAGTACTTAATGTATGTTTCTTTAATGATAACTCAGCCAGAAAAGTGAATGGATACCAGAGAAGTGATTTGACTTGGATTATGTTGAGAAGTTGTCTTTGAGGAATCACTACATTTATAGGATTTGGGAAGGGGGTGTCAGTCGAGCATGAGATCCTGAGTTTGGATCCTAACACTTGCCTATAATCCTAGTGCTGGGTCCCACTAGGGGACCTCGGACTTGCTGGACAGCCAATCCAGCTGAATTAGTAGTCTCCAGGCTCAGTGAGAGACCCTGCCTCAAAAGTAAGGTAAAGTGGGGGAAGGATGGCTCTGGTACTGAGCACACTCTGGCTTTGCAGTAGGGTGGGAGTTGAGTCCCCAGCACCCAGGTCAGGTGTCTCACAGCTACCTCTAACCCAGCTCCAAGCATCTACACCCTTTTCTGGCCTCCATGGGCACCTTTACCACCATAGGTGGCACACATCTGGATCTCAGCCTTCTAGAGGTTGAGGCAGGAAGATTATGAGTTCTAAGCCAGCCTGGGCATTAAATGAAAAATCAATCAATATCTGTGTCTCTGTGTTTCTCCGTCTCTCTGTCTCTGTCTCTGTCTCTCTCTCTCTCTCTCTCTCTCTCTGTCTCTCTCTCTCTCTGTCTCTCTCTCTCTCTGTCTCTCTCTGTCTCTCTCTCTCTCTCACACACACACACACACACACACACACACACACAGTTAGGAATATAGCTCAGTTGGTGTAAACTAATTGCTTTGTACACTCAAGTTCTGGCTTTCATCCCCATATAAACCAGGCACGGTATCACATGCTTGTAATCCTAGCACTGAGAGGGTGGAGATCAGAAATTCAAGGCCATCCTCAACTATACAAGAATATTGAGGCTAGATTACAGACTGTTTCTCAATAATAGAGTGATTGAAAAGAAATACATGTTTTAAATTTTAAAATTATTTTCATTCTAAAATTTTGACTGGGATTGACATATCTAGAATTCAGGGATTTGTTGTTTGTTCTGTTTTTAATCAGGGTATGGGCCATGGTTTAGTGTCTTAGTGTTGCCGTTTCCAGAGCTGTTCTTGGGTTACTTTGAGTTGTAGTGTAATTGTATAAGTACGTTCTCTGGAGTTGAATTTATCGAGTCTACATGCTTCTTTCCTGTGTGTGTGTGTGTGTGTGTGTGTGTGTGTGTGTGTGTATCTTTAAATGATTTGAGACTTCAGTAAAGTTGACATAGACTTTGAGTAAGAAAGAAGATTATAATTTTTTCCCCTATGGACTATATTTATATAATACTGTTGACTCTAAGGAATTAAATTCAGGAATTTAAAGGGTATGTGTGTGTGCCTGTGTGTGTGTGTGTGTGTGTGTGTGTATGTGTGTGTGTGTGTGTGCTCGCGTGCACGAGTGCACATGTATGTCTGCATGCCTGTGCCCTTCCGGAGAGTACAACTTTCCAGAATCAGTTTACTCAGTCCATTAGAAGTCAAACTTAGTCATCAGACTTGGCAGCAAGTGCCTTTACCTCCTGAGCAGCTCAAGAAATGTTCTTATTCTGTGCCTACTGTGTGTTAAGCAGTGTGCTAGCTGGGGATATAAAGATGAGGAGCTACTGTGCTGGCAGCCACTGTGCTGGCAGCCAGCTTTCTTTTCTGTTTACAGTACTCACCCATTCCTGTGGTGCTTCCTTCTGCCTTGTGTGTGCATCTGCACTCCTAGGTGACCATTTTCCTCTTTTTAGTTGTACCTTATGTGTCCTTGAAGGTACTTATTGAAGATTGTGTACACTTAAGTGATGTCTATCACTTTTAACTACTCTCTAAAAGAAGAGCAATGCTTACTTACATTTATAACCAGAGCCATCATCTTTCCTTTGGGTTGTAACTGGAATTCCACCTGTCTACCCCGTCACGTCTGGAGTAGGTTCCTGGCTTTTGACTAGCAAAGCAGTGGTATAGCTGGGTCCTCAGGTAGCACAGTGTCCCATTTTCTGAGGAATCGCCAAACTGATTTCCAGAGTGATTGTACCAGCTTGCAATCCCACCAGCAATGAAGTAGTGTTCCTCTTTCTCCACATTCTCACCAGCATCTGCTGTCACCTGAATTTTTTATCTTAGCCAGTCTGGTGTGAGGTGGAATCTCAGGGTTGTTTTGATTTGCATTTCCCTGATGACTAAGGATGTTGAACATTTCTTTAAGTGCTTCTCAGCCATTCGGTATTCCTCAGTTGAGAATTCTTTGTTTAGCTCTGTGCCCCATTTTTAATATGGTTATTTGATTCTCAGGAGTCTAACTTCTTGAGTTCTTTACATATATTGAATATTAGTCCTCTATCAGATGTAGGATTGGAAAAGATCTTTTCCCAATCTGTTGGTTGTCATTTTGTCCTATTGACAGTGTGCTTTGCCTTACAGAAGCTTTGTAATTTTATGAGGTACCATTTGTCGATTCTCAATCTTAGAGCATAAGCCATTGGTGTTCTGTTCAGGAAATTTTCCCCTGTGCCCATGTGCTCGAGGCTCTTCCTCACTTTCTCTTCTATTAGATTCAGTGTATCTAGTTTTATGTGGAGGTCCTTTATCCTCTTGGACTTGAGCTTGGTACAAGGAGATAGGAATGGATCGATTTGCATTCTTCTACATGCTAACCGACAGTTGAACCAGCACCATTCATTGAAAATGCTGTCTTTCAATCCTGAAGCTGATCCTGACAATTTATCAACTGAGACAACCAAGACTTAAATTTCCAGCATCCCACAAACAGAAATGGTGTTGCACTTTGGTAAGCCAAGACTTGTGTCTTAATGGTGCCTTTACCACCTCTTCAGTTAGCTCTCCATTCAGGCTCTGCAGCTTTATGCTTTGCATCACAATCTCTTGGCTAGGAATCTTGGCTCTCTTGTTTCTGAGGTTGTTTAGAATGTGTGATTTTTTTTTTTTTTAAATAGCTCTGAATGTCACGTGGCTGTTTTTTAGCCAATCCATTATAGTATTTACACAGTAGTTACAATATTTAGAGTTACTACCTCTTTACTATTATACTAGCTCCACGAAGGCCATAGAAAATAGGGAATTAATTTACTTATTTATTTACTGGTAAGATGATATTTCACCTAGTAGCCCATACAGGCCTGTAACTCATGGTTGTCCTGGTTCTGCCTCCTGAATGCTGGGATTATTAAAGGTATGCCACCAAGTCCAGTTGGTGTTTGTGTGTTTTGTTTCTAATAAAAAAGTTGGCGGCCAGAGAGAAGACTCTGCAGTGAGGAACACTGCTGCTGGCTCAGGATTGTGCTCTGCTCCTGGCACCCACATGGCAGCTCACAACCACCTGTAACTCGTCCCAGGGGACCTGATACTCGTGTGGAGTACGCACATCTTCACAGACAAAACACTCATACACATAAAAGAATGATTTTTTTTGTCTTGTGCTCAGACGCTCTTAGCATATAGGGATTTCACACCTGTCTTTCTGCTTTGTGCTCTAGTCTGCTTCTTAGGCACTACTTTTTTTTTTTTTTTTTTAACTTGTTTTCAAATTGTTTCTTTTGTTTTGAACCAGGTCTTGCTATGTAGTGAAAGTTGGCCTCAAATTTGCAGTCCTGCTTCGATTTTCTTGGTGCCAGGATTCTAGGCATGCACCATGGTGTCCTGCAGAAGTAACTGACTTTCTCGTGAAAGTCCACTCGACACTCTTAGTTTGCTCTATGTAATTTGGCCTGGGTGTCTGAGACCTAATGGGTACAAGAATCTATCACCTATCTATCCTATGGATCTTTCTTTCTTTCCTTCCTTTTAAGAAAGAAAATCACGAATGTAAAAATACTGAAGAATCCAGTCTCTCTTCTGGTCATTCTTATTCTCTTACTACAGAACAGTTATTATGTAATTTACTTGTTTGCATTCTATCCTATCCTAAGATTGGGAGTGAGAGAGTTTACACTGGACAGGATTAGGGATAGCAAAACAATGTGGTTACTTCTGTGTACTGCATAATTGGCAAATAGTCAGGATCATATTTCTTATTTCAGTACCATGCTTTCAAAAGCCTGTTCATGCTTATTGGAAAGACCTCCAGAAATCAGTAGACAGTAAAGAACTGGACAACCACTGACAAGTTGTGGAAAGATTCTCATTTGGGATTTTATTTGTTCCCATGACTTCCCACCTACGATTGATTTTTTTTTTTTTTTTTTCCTTCATCCACTAGGTTTTGGGTAAGATGTAGGGTGACAGGCACCAAGTAAAAGTAACAACCCGAGCTGATGAGATTGCTTATTTTTTTGTTGTTTGTTGAGACATGATTTTTCTGTGTAGTCCTGGCTGTCCTGGAACTCACTCTGTAGACCAGGCTGGCCTTAAATCAGAGGTCTATCTTCTTCTGCATCCCAAGTGCTGGGATTAAAGGTGCCAGCTAGAGAGCTCTAATTTTTAATATCCCTGAAGTTTGGAAGATGAAATAACTTGGGATTTCATGGAATATGGAGGAATAGGGTGGGAAATATGACATTACTTTGATCTTTGCTCTGTTGTTCCTACCGTGAGATTTAGGGAGGTGACTTGGTGTCCAGGAACAACTTATTGTCCAAAATGGAGAACTGCCAGGTTAAGAAACATGGGCTTTCTTGGCTAGACAGCTCTGTGCAATGGGAAAGGCATTCTGGAGCAGGCAGGGTTTTGCCCACCGCACCCACCATAATTATCTGACCTTGGCTGACTCACTGTAGTTCTGTAAATCTCAAATTTATAACTATAAAATAGGGCTCATTATCTACCTCATAAGATTGATGTAAGTATTAAATGAGAACTGGAAAGCACAGAGCTTGACAGAGTCCGTGAGCCCCACCCCTAGGCCTAGAACCTTCCAAATTACTACTGTTGAATACACCACTTCTCCCCCTTCTGACAGATGATGGTTTATTGAGGAGTTACCAGTGATGTATAATTCCCTGCGAATGTTGAAACTGCTTTCAGCATAAGCATGATTCTTATTTTTTTAATATTCCCCCTTTCTTCCTTCCTTCCTTCCTTCCTTTCTTCCTTCCTTCCTTCCTTCCTTCCTTCCTTTCTTCCTTTCTTTTGTTCTTTCTTCCTTTTGCTCGCTCTTTCTTTCCTTCTTTCTTTCTTTCTTTCTTTCTTTCTTTCTTTCTTTCTTTCTTTTGTTCTTTCCTTTATTCCCCCCCTCCCCTTTCTTACCTATAAGTACACTGTAGCTGTCTTAAGACACATGAGCCACCATGTGGTTGCTGGGATTTGAACTCAGGATCTCTGGAAGAGCAGTCAGTGCTCTTAACCGCTGAGCTATCTCTCCAGCCCCATAAGCATAATTCTTAAATATGTGATTGTTTCCTCTTACCTTTGCTACCATATAACAGAATTAAGAAATACACTGGGGCTGGAGAGATCGCTCAATGGTTAAGAGTGTCTAGAGGTTCTGCGTTCAATTCTCAGCAACCACATGGTGGCTGACAGCCATCTGCATTGGGGTCTGATACCCTCTTCTGGTGTTTCTGAAGAGAGCAATGGTGTTCTCAAATAAATAAAATAAATCATTAAAATAAGAAATACACTGGCCTGGTATTTTACACCCAGGGTAATTTAATAATATGGGTGCCAGGCATGGTGGCGCACGCCTTTAGTCCCAGCACTTGGGAGGCAGAGGGAGGTGGATCTCTGAGTTCGAGGCCAGCCTGATCTACAGAGTGAGTTCCAGGACAGCCAGAGCTACACAGAGAAACCCTGTCTCAAAACAAACAAACAAAAATAATAAATAAATCTTAAAAAAACAAACAAAAAACCAAAACCCTTTACCGGGCAGTGGTGGCACACGCCTTTAATCCCAGCACTTGGGAGGCAGAGGCAGGCGGATTTCTGAGTTTGAGGCCAGCCTGGTCTACAGAGTGAGTTCCAGGACAGCCAGAACTACACAGAGAAACCCTGTCTTGGGGGAAAAAAAAAAAGTTTAGTCTCCGGGTCAGTTAGGTGACCCAGCAGCTGAAAGTACTGTTACACAAGCCCTGCAACCTGAATTTGATCTCAAGAACCTAAGTAGAGGTAGGAAGCTTTTGAATGAGGACCCTCTAAAGGTCCTCAAGCCATAGCATGCATGCATGCCCCCACATACTTCATGTATATGCAAGTAAAAATTAATTTTAAAAAAACTAAAGTTTTATTTATAATGAAATGTTTAGGAGCAAATTTCTTCCATAAACTTTGTTCTACCTCCTCCAGTTTCCCTCCGCATGTGTGTAGAGGTAACATGTTATCTACAGGAACACCGCAGCATTTGTTAAGAGCCTCCTCCAACCCTGTACTAGAGCAGCTTCACTTCAGATGTTAGCCTAGGAAGTACTGAAGTCTGGTGGCCCCAAGTTGTTCCTTAGACAGTTTGGACCATAGCTCCTGCTTTGGGACTTGTTGTGTGACCTTGGGCAAGACGTTCTCCTTGAAGCTCAATCTCCATGCCTAAAATATTTGGGTAGTAATTATTTCTGACTCACAGCTTTCTGAGAATTAAATAATATTTGGAAAGCTATTAAATTTTGCCTATTTTAGTCTAAAAAGACAATAATAAAAAAATGTAATCTAGCTTGTAGAATTCTTATATCCTGAAAAGATACATTATAGTACAAGACAGTCTATTTCATCTGTTGCAGGTTAGGTTTCCAGAAAGTATAGAATGGAGAAATTCAGTATAAAATGTGTGCATCTTATGGGGGGGGGGGGATGGGGAAGATGTACAGTATACCCAGGGCAATGTCAGGTCGTAAAGGGAGACCAAGGGCCTACTCTGAGGCAAGGCTATGCTAGAACTTCATAGGAAATATGAAGACTAGGCTTGGGAATTGTTTTGGGGAAGGATATTGGCTGGCAGGGAGGAAGATAATTCTAAGAATCTAAACCGTAGAGAAAGCTAGGCAATGTGGTGTGAGCCTGTAGTCATGGCCTCTGAGGAAGCTAAGGCAGGGGCAGCAGGTCATCATGGAAATCATTGCCAACCTATGCAGTATAGTAAGAGCCTGTCCTTAAACACACACAGACTGCACACACCAGGTTAGCAGGATTAAACCTTAGTGACTTGGAGAATGTGATCAGAATACTAAAGTTGGAACTCAGTGTTTGTGGGGGAAGATCAATTCACTTAGTTTTAGATATATTTGAAAAAGAATCACAGAATTTGCATTTCTTTTACAAGGCATTAATATTTAAACCATATTGGGAAGAATTGAATTCAAGTAATTTGTACAGATAGTAAGGAGAAAAGCTGAGGTTCAAATTAATCACCTTTTTTGCTTCTGTGCTATAGAGGAGGAGAATGCTTACTAAGTTGTTTTGTTTTAACTTATGGCCTTCTCATTTTCCAAGTTTTGCTATTTTGCCATTTTGGATTTTTTTTTTATCCTTTTTTTATCCTTTTCAATACAATGTATGTTTCACTCAGCTATCGGCAGTAGTGTACGTGTCCCTTGGAGGCAGCTATTCTGGCTTGTCTCAGCTCTGCCATTCTTCCTCTCTGCGGACACCTCCGTCCAAGGGCTGTTGTCAGTCTCATTTTCCTCAGTGCGCCACAGTACACTTGAGATCCACGTTTCTCCTCCTTGCCAGAAGTTAGCGGTGCTCACCTTTGTGCCACCCCTGCCTTTCCTCTGTAAACACACTATCCCATGACTCCTTTGCCACAGCTCCCAACTCTAGTCTTCTCCTTTTTAGAAACATACTAATTCTGGACTCTGGGTGTATTTTCTGTTTCTAATCTGTTTTGTTAGAGGCAGGCTCTCACTGTGTAGCCCCTGATAATTTTGAATTTATCCTCCTGCCTTCCCAGGAACCAGGATTACAGGCATGTGCCCCATGCTCTGTTTGCTCTGTTGATTGGGTCTGCTTGGCCCTGTCCTAACTTTGTAGTAGAGTTCTGTTTTCCAGTCTGGTCTCATCCTTAATACAACCTTCAGTCCCACAGTCATTCTCTTAAAAGATAAATGTGTTTCTAGTGCTTAAAACCTTTAGTGATGCTCCATACCTTCAGATCTCAGGGAAGAAATTGCTTAGTTCTATATAGAAGAAACCCAGGAATGAGAGAAGGTAAGTGACTCAGGGGAGGGCTTGTGTAAATGCGTCTAGCCAGTCTTCCTTTTGACAGAACTGTAGTAAGTTCATGTGGTATTATGGATATGTAGAAAGCAGTATGTATGATTTTCCAAATATACCTGACCTCTGTGTGTGTGTGTGTGGGGGGGTGGATCTCATAATTTTGGAACAGGTTTTATTAAGACCTACAAGGGAGGTGGGATAGGATGTGGTTCATTTCTTAGAGTGCATGCTTGAAGCTAGAGGTTTGATAACCAGCACTGTCTAAGCCAGGGTGATTGTTGCATATGTGTAATCTTAGCACATGGGAGAGAGAGGCAGGACTACCAGGAGTCCAGGGTCATCCTTGTCTACATGATGAGTTTGAGGCTAGCCTGGAATACTGGAGACTTCTGTTTCAAAAGAGAATAGGGAAAAGTAAAGGTCTATAGGGTAAGGTTCATACTCCTAGGATTTTTTTTTTTTAAGATTTTTTTTTTATGTGTATGGGTGTTTTACTCACATGCATACCTGTGTACCACATGCATGCTTGATGCCCATGGAGGAGAGAAGAGGGCGCCATATGCTTTACAATGGGAATTACAGATGGTTGTGATCTGCCATGTGGGTGCTGGGAATAGGACCCAGGTCCTCTGTCCGAACAAAGCGCTCTTAACCACTAAGCCGTCTTTCCAGCCCCTTTGTAGGGTCTTTAAAAAAGTTACATGTGGGTTTTGGAGATTGACCTCAGGCTGGCAGACTCAATGGTGAGCACTTTTATTTGCTGAGCTGCCTCTCTGAGCCACAATCTTAGCATCTTTTGGTTTAGCCTTAGCTTCTGCGTGGGCTCATTTTGGCACTGACTGTGCCAAGTGGAGTTCCTCTTTGGGTGGCTTCAGTGCTGTAGGTGTCAGTGGCTTTGCTTATGGGTAGAAGAAACCCCACCTACTCCTAAGGGAGGGATCACTCATCACCTTCCTTCCAACCAGGCAAGTGCTGGACTTCCTTTCTCAGCAGTTCCTTACAGTGTCCTTGGCAAGATCCACTGTTTTAGTCAGTGTCACCAAACACTGTTCTCCGCTCCTCAGTCTCCACCAGCCTATAAGCTCCTCTTGAAAGATTGGTGCATGGCCTTTCATTTCTATGTCAGAGTCACATGTTAAACAGTTGAACTATGGGCACAGAACCGTTTTGAGCAATGCTGGGGATCTTAGGGAGCTTCTAGATACTCATTTTAATCAGAAGTAAGGAAGATTGCATTAAATTAAATGCTCCAGGAAAAAACTCGTTGCATATATGGAATGGGAAAAGCATAAGGAAAAGCAGGCTCCGTTTTCTTAATGTGTTTTTATGAATATTTTATTAATTTTTAAGTGTGTGTGTGCATGCATGTCTGGGTATGGTGACACATGCCTTAAATTTCAGCATTTAGGAGTCAGAGGCAGGAGGATGGTCTCTTTGTTGGTCCTTACTGTGTAGGCCAGGCTAGCTAGCCAGGGAGAGAGGAGTTTCCTGTGTCTGCATCCTGCCTTACCTTAGGTGTGCTTTGATTGTAGATATGCATGCTGCTGCTGTGCATATGTGTAAGTGGGTTCTGAGATCAAGAATTCAGGTCACTATGCCATGTCCTCATGTTGCATGAAAAGCGCTTTACCGCTGAGCCATCTCTCAGTGCTTTACTGCTCCATGGACACCAAGCTAAGCCCTCAGCACTTCTTACATTCTCTAGAGTTTTCATACCTTGTGTTCATAGAACAAGATAGGTTTTTCTTAGAGTAAGAGTAATATTTCTTCGTCTTTAGTGAAAATAATAGTAGGCTATAAAATAAAAACTTAGTGATTGCCTTTTCTTCCAAATAATCTAAGTTTGATGTGGAAATGACTCATTTATTCATGTATGGTCAGAGGGAAGGACATTATTTCATTATTTTACAGGAAGCATTGTTTAACATGTATTTATTTTTTCTTTTTTTAGGCATCTTTCTTAACAAAGAAGTTAAATATTGGTGGGAAAAGAGTAAACCTCGCCATATGGGTAAGTATTCAGAAATCTTTTTGTTTGTTTGTTTTGAGACAGCTCTGTGACAGCTCTGGTTGTCCTGATCACTCTGTAAACTAGGCTGATCTTGAACTCAGAGATCAAATCTCCCTCTGCCCCACTGGTGCTAGGATTAAAGGTATGCACCACTATGCCTGGCTTCAGAAATAGTCTAATAACTAACTCAGTTGAGGAATTGAATTTGGATTTCATATTTGTTTTATTTAAAGTAAAAAAATTAACTACTCCAAACCATTTCCTTAATTAAAAAGTTCTTAAAATATAATTAAGAAATCTATTGTGGGCGTGTGGAGGGAGCTGGAGAGATGCCTCAGTGATTAAAGAGCACTGACTGCTCTTCCAGAGGTCCTGAGTTCATTTTCCAGCAACCACATGGTGGCTCTCAGCCATCTGTAATGGGATCCGATGCCCTCTTCTGATGTGTCTGAAGACAGCTGCTATGTATTCATATGCATAAAATAAATAATTAAATAAATCTTTTTTAAAAAAGAAACCTATTTGAAGTACAACTTTATATCTAATATTGCTGTTACAATTTTTTTCAGTTGCAGAAGGGTGAGGGTTGATGGGCTGCCTTGCTTGCTCTCGATTTCCCCAAGCACCTAGAGTAGCTAGTGGAGATCAGGAAGTGTTAGCAAGTGGTCCTGATACACTCCGTCCACTTCTGCATTCTGAAGATCCTTAGTGTAGGGCAGCGTGCTCTAACCATGGAGCACCTGAACTGCTCTGTTAGTGTGGACGGAACAGCAGCTGGGAAGAAGAAGAGTCTTGTGGAACAGTAGAGCATCGCGTGATGCTTAATCAGACACCTTGTGCCTGGCTTTGTTTCTTTTTGTACTGTTCTTTGGGTTCTCTGTTTAGCAGCAATATGCTCTTTCCTTTTGACCTCCTAAGCATTTGTTCTTTCTTAGGATACAGCAGGTCAAGAGAGATTCCATGCACTGGGTCCAATTTACTACCGAGATTCGAACGGAGCTATTTTAGTTTATGATGTAACAGATGAAGATTCGTTTCAGAAGGTATTGTGCTCATTTCTGTAGATGACTTAATTGGAAGGACCATACTGGTTGGTTGATTGATCCCTCATTCATGTGTCTGCATTCACCAATGACTAGTTTTTAAACAGTAAAGCATACAGTTTGAGCATACATGGTGACCATTATTTATCAAAATAATTAGTTCATATTTGGAGTATTAATGGTTTATTATGGCTTTCTCAAATATTAGAAAAATGTAGAGACTTTGTTTTTTTACCTTGATTTGCTTCCACCGGGCACCTAAAGCTTGGCTTGTCTCTGCGTGGGCTGCCTCCCCCAAAGGGGAAAAGTAAGAGCAAACTGAAGTCTAAGACCCCACCCCCGAGTAAACACCCTGGAGGAATGAGCTTTAGAAAGATAGTGTTCAGTTTTTAAATTCTTTCCTAATTTTTTAACCTCTCTTCCAGTTTATAC
>JADRCD010196315.1:0-14367 GCA_019843815.1 Montemys delectorum | reverse complement strand
ATCTAAGAAGCGTCATTGTTTGTTGGTCTGTGTAGTTTCTAGGGCCATGTCCCTGGCCTACCTGGTTGGGCACCACAAGCCCTTGTGATCTGTTTAACATTTAAGGCAGCGTATCAAACCAGAACAGCTCTCTCCACACTATGTCATGAAATCATATCTCATGAACATTCCTTTCACTTAATCATCCAGGGTTATGAGATATGCCTCGTGGAGTACCGTGGAATGATTGAGCTGTTAGGAAAGGTGGTGTTAGGGAGGGCATTTCTGCAGCTCCACCTTCTACAGCCAAGACAGAAGTGTTGCCCTTACAAGGCATTCACGCTTATGGCTGACAGAGCTGGCTTCTTTCTATACAACTCTGGGAACTGTGCTGGCATAGCCTCACAGAATTTAATGAAAAGGTGGAAAGACATCTCCCCAAAGAAATGTCTTTCTTTCCTTCCTTCATCCCTCCCTCCCTCTCTCTTCCTCCCTCCCTTCTTTCTTTCCTTTCTTTCTACCTTCCATCATCTCTCCCTCCCTCCCTCCTTCCTTTCCTCCCACCTTTCTCTTTAATTTTATAAAAAGCATGCGCTAGTTACACCTAATTGGTTCTACAAAGCTGTTTTCACACATGTATATAGTATATTTTGATCATAAGCACCCTACATTTCTGCCACTGTCCCCCTTCACTTCTGAGGATCCCTCTTCTCTTTCTCTAATTCACATTCAACTTTCATGCCCAGTGTTTTTATTTGTTTTCCTGACTCAATGAGTATTATCAGAGTTACCACAGGAAGTCAGTGATAGGTTATTTACAGAAGCCTGGACTACTCACCTTTGACCATACCACTGAAGAAAACATCTCTTCCTCCCACAGCATCCCTTAACTGCCTCTAGATCCTTAGGGAGAGGTGGGACCTATGAGTCCTTCGTCTCTTGTGATGGAGCAACAGCAGGCCAGTGTAAGTCTTATGTAGGTGATCACAGCTGTGGAGGAGAGTCACAATGACCTGGCCATGTCATGCAGGGTTACATCACTATCCCCTAGAAGAACCTTTAAGTTTCTCCTAATCCTTGTGCTTTGTCTAAATGTAAAGATCTGCTTTTACTCTCTCCTGCATCTGACTTCAGTCCTGCTGCTTTTTTGGCTGGTCCTCGGAAGGCCGCAGGGTCAGGAGTGTGTTGCATTTCATCTGTTTTGATTATGCCACCTGCTAGCTCTTGTGCCTGCAGCATAGGAAAAACCTGTCTCCACTTCTGTAACGCAGTTCCTGCAGGGCTTTGCTGAAAAGTCACTTTCTCGGTCGAGGACACAGCTTTAATGGATGCCCTTTGCTGGCCATCTCATCGACCACCCTGTCCTTCAATAAACACCCCCAGCCATTTCCACTTCACGTCATATCTGCTGTGGAGAGGCAGGGCATGGTTCTATGGGTTGTCCTGTTCACTATCATTGATTTACCTCTTGGAGTTCAATCTTTCTTAGTGATCTATTTATTTTATTTTATGTGCATGGGTGTTTAACTTGCATGTATGTAAAGGCATTATGTGTGTCCTGTCCTCACAGAGACCAGGGGAGGACGTCAGATCCATTGAAACTGGACTTACAGATGCTTGGAGCTGCCAGGTGGATGCTAGGTGCTAAACTTGGACCTCTGCAAGAGCAGCAAAGGCTCTCAACCACTGAGCCATCTCTCCACTCTCAAGAACTTTTGACTTCAATGGTTTCACTGCATCTCATACTTTTTCTCTTTTATTCTAATGAGACTCTCTTTCCACTTCCATTATTACTTTCCTGTCACCTAGCCTGTCTCTAGCAATGGCTACTGGATTTCATAATACCTTAACTCACGAAATGGAAATATCTGTCATGGCTTTGTCTTTTTTACCTTTTATTACCAGAGTAGAAGTACATCTGCGTTAAGAGATAGGAGTTGGGTGGTGGTGGCACACAATTTTAATCCCAGCACTTAGGAGGCATACATATGTCTATCTCTGAGCTTTAGTCCAGCCTGGTCTACAGAGTGAGTTCCAGGATACCCAGGGCTACACAGAGAAACCATGTCTCAGAAAAACCAAAACCAAAACCAAAACCAAAACCAAAAACAAAAACAAAAACAAAAACAAAAACAAAGATGTATTAGCCTTAGGTGGGTAGTGGTGGCTTATGCCTTTAATCATAGTACTTGGAAGGCATAGGCCAGCCTGGTCTACAGAGCAACTTCTGGGACAGCCAGAGCTGCAAAAGCCAAGCCAAACCAAACCAAAACACAGATAAACAAACAAACAAACAAACAAACAAAGGGATCTATAGGAAAACAGAAAAAGACAACTATATTTATTAAAACAGCAAATCAACAAATATGGGTTTTTGGATTGGTTGGTGTGTGTGTGTGTGTGTGTGTGTGTGTGTGTGTGTGTGTGTGTGTATAAAACTCAAATGAATTTATTTAACTTTTATTTTGATCCAGAAAACATTTGGTATGGGCATTCTTTCAAGACCTGTTACTCATTTGGACTGTAAAGTCCTCAGGCCACTTTAGTTGAATAAATACAATATGATATCCCCGGAGAGGAACAGCTGAAAGATGATACATTTTAAGACTATAAAAAGAACCGTCACCTCCAAATTTCCGATCAAATGGTTATTGTATTTTATGTTTATGTGTGTCACTAAACTATAGTTAGAAACACATTTCCCCTTCCTGTCCCTCAGCACACATAATCCCACCCTAACTGCGTTCACACATTCTTTTAACCATTTGTTCCTACAAAAGTACCCTCGGCCCTAATGGTTTCCTCTTGTGTTACCTAGAATCAGAACGGAAGACGGTTACTTTTCCACTACATCTCCCCTTTCACACTTGCTTTATTCCTCATCCGTAGTGATGGAGTTTTATTTTTAATGTATTGGACATAAAAGAGTTTTTTTTTTGAGAGCTCTTTGCAGGTCCTGTGAATATTAGTCCTCTCTCTCCTGGGTGGGATATTTGGCAAATATCAGTGAAACCTAGCTCACTTAGAGAACAGTTTCTAGGTTGGCTTTTAAACTGGAAGATGGGTGAGGTGCTGAAATCGCCCACTGTTGCAGTGCAGCCATGGAGAGTCCTCATGCCGCTTAGTTTTTGTTTTATGGTGCTAGGAAGACATTCATTCCACTCACATTTACAGCTCTTTCCTCTGTTTGACTACTTGTTCCCTTACTTCTCCTTTTGCCAGTGATGTGTGTATGACATGTAGCTTTTTAAACCATAGAATTGAACCTCTATAATTATGGTGTGGTTTTTTTATTTTTTTTTTCACACGATATGTTTTGATCATTTTTCTGCTCGCCCAGTTCCTTCTAAATTCTCCCCAGCTCCCTATGTACCCAATTCCACCCGATCTCATATTCTTTCTGGACCCGATCTTTCAATGGAGTAAGCTACTCTGCGTTCCTAAAGAGATGAATAGGGGCCACAGGCCTTTCAGGTCATCAGTGAGCATTCATTCACTCCTCCCTGTAGTTGGCTGCTCTTCTGCTTTGCTTGCTTATTGTTAGGTCTTTTCTCCCTCCCTTAGATTCTTAGCATTAGGAATTTGCTGGTTTACCACATTGGGAAGGATGGATACTTTCTAGGTCTTCTCTTGTTTATTCCTCTCATGGAATTGATTTCTTCACTACCTAACGGTTGGGGACGTCTTCTTCCTTGATGTACACCACTCGTTCCTGTGTGTTTTGCAGGGCTTTTGGATGCCCTGAGTCGCTTTCATCTTGGAATAGCCTTATTTCTTAGCCTTATTCCTTTCTTAATAGCCTTATTAAATTTTAAAAGGTAACTTTAATAGACGTAGAAATATCCGTAGACGTTATTTACCTTCAGGGCTTGAAAGATATCATTCCATTCATTCTGCTGACAGCTGATGAGAGATGTGCTATTGTTCTAATAATATTTCTGTCCTTTTATGTAAGTTGGCATTTTTACTTTTTTTTTTTTTTTGTATTGCCATGTCTGCTTTGTAATTATGATACCTTGTCTGTGGTATTGCATGGAGAGACTATTTTCTGGTTACGTCTATTTGAGGTTCTGCATGCCTCTTGTATTTAGATGTCTGTTTCTATCTCAAAGGGGGGGGGAGGGGGTGATTTCTTGCTGCCCTTCCATTGAAGCCATTTGTGGCTGTAGTCATTGCCTAGGCTCCTTCTTCTCCAATGTAGCTGAGTGGTAGCACTTGAACAGATGTAAGAGCAGTTTGAAGGTGTGGTAATGCTCACTGTCTTCATATAAGTGTTTTTATCTCACTGTGTCCTCTCGCATGAAATCTTTGCTCCTGCTTTCTGTTTTCTAGTCATGGTGTTTCACTTGTTGGTTTAATTTTAATTTTATTGATTGTGATTTGCATACAGCATGTCTGTTAATGTGTATTTTTCTAGCGTATAACTTCCTGAACCTGTTGTTGTTTTGTTATTATTGTAAGCACTGTCTTCAGAAAAATAACTCCCTAGAAATACAGTGAAAGGAAAGATCTATGCAAAGCTTGTTAAATGTTGCCATTTTTTTTTTCCTTCACAGCAGCATTACTGTCTCAAGATTCCAAATGTAATTACTTGGGCCAAGTACTTTAGGCCATTTAAAATAACATTCACAGGTAGCAATGATTAGAGTCTCCTGAAAGGAGTAAGGGGGGCATTGTTATATCACTGAGAGGAGGCAGAGAGACAGATAGACAGACAAACACAGAGACAGATAGACAGAGACAGACATACACAGAGAAGGAAAGAAACAGACAGACACATACACAAACACACAGAGAGAGAGAGAGAGAGAGAGAGAGAGAGAGAGAGAAAGAGAGGGAGAGAAGGAGGGAGAGAGGGAGAGAGGGAAGGAGAAAATCTGCCCATATTCTGCCTCCAGGAGTGCAATTGAAAGGTAATGTAGAGGTTCACCTCCTTTCCTTCTCCATGTGTTTTGAGAGGAGGTGAGGGAGAGGAGAAGAGTTCAGTTAAGACCCAACCATTGTCATCCAAAGCTGGATCCCAAGATAGGCTTTTTCAATGTAAATGTAGAACCTAATACATCCACATTTATAATAGTACGAAGAGCTCTCACCTCACCATTGTGAACTAGGCAAAACCATGAAGGGGAACTAGTCAGCAGCTAGTTAAGTTTTGCTGTGCCTGCTCTGTCGTTTTCCCTGTTTTCTTATTGAGAGACCGCTTCTCTCTTGGGCATCCGTTTGCTTCTCTATGAAGTCCTAGTTTCTTTGTCTCACTTCCGCATCTTCGCAGTGACACACACCCTCTACTCTGTCTCTATATGTCATTCTTAGTATTCTGTCTGAGAAATTTGGAGAAGATAAAATCTCTTATATCCTGAGACTTGTACTACATTTTAAATCGCAGCCGGATAATGTTTTCTACTGACAGGAAATGATCATAATACTTCACACATTCCAGTGTACTATAATATCACACCAAGGATATTCCTTCTGGGGAATTTAATGCCTCAGTATATCTGTACATTTACATCTGTGTCTACAGAGCAATCTCTGTTCCATAGGAGCAGCCAAACATCACATAAAACAGAATTTCGTACTGCTATTTGAGCTTTACAGTGTGAGTCTAGGTTTATTACCTATTGAAAAACTTTTAAATTGTCTGCATTGTAACAAGAAATTAGGAATTTTAATCTTATCTTATGGTTTGGTTTCATTGAGCATTAGGGAGCCAAAATCTGGGCATCCCACAAAGTATTGCGTTATTCCTAAACAGTGACCTTACTTAGGTAAATATTAAAGTGAAGGAGCTAGAGGACGGACCCCAGGAGCTGAAGGGTTTGCAGCCTCTTAGCACGAACAACAATATGAACTAACTAGTACCCTCAGAGCTCCTAGGGACTAAAACTCCAACCAAAGAGTACACATGGGGGGATTCATGGCTCCAGCATCATGTGCATAGCAGAGGATGGCCAAGTCAGTCATCAATGGGAGGAGAGGCCCTTGGTCCTGTGAAGGTTCTATGCTCCAGTGTAGGGAAATGCCAGGGCCAGGAAGTGGGAGAGGGTGGGGTGGTGAGCAGGAGGAGGGGGGAGGGAACAGGGGGTTGTTTTAGGGTTTTTTTTTCTTATTTTATTTTATTTTTATTTTTTCTTTTGGAGGGGAACCATGGAAAGGAGATATTGTGAATAAATAAAACATCTAATAGAAAATATTAAAGTGAGAAATACATCAGGTTAATTTGGAAAAAAAGGAGGTTTAGAGAATATTTATAAAGTCTCAGGAAAAAAAAATACTTCCGATTGTCCTAAGTGATTTTCTTGGTAAGTAAAAGTCAGTGCACATTATGAAAAATCACCTTCCAAACAGTACCGAGAATGTTCCGCATATAACTTTATTTTTAAAATCATGCAGTGCAGTGGCTAGTGGTGATCATTTGCAGCCGGGTTCCTCAACCTCCCTAATGCCCTGACCCTTTAATCCAGTTCCTTGTGGTCTGATGATTCCCCAACCATAAAATTATTTTAATGCTACTTCATAGCTGTAATTTTGCTACTTTTATCGATCATAACCTAAATATCTGTGTTTTCTGATGGTCTTTGGGGGTCATGAGCTACAGAGTGATCACCACTGATTTAAAGTGATATTCTTAACTCTCACAAACTTGCAGGGACCGTGGTGCAAGCAGGCTTTCTTTTAAATTTTATTCTCAGCATATTTGGGGTGTGCATTCTTGTGTGCCTTACAGATGGCAGGCTGATCAAAATCAGCACAAGAAGCAGACATATCACATACAATCTCCATGTCTTTCTTCCTTTAGTCCCACTACAATACTGGCTCAGTTTTCCACTCTCATTTTATTTCTTGGTATTATTGTCATGGCGTGACATTTCAAATGTTCCCCAAGTTATAATCTGGTAGCTATAGAAGTACCCGTTACCCTGCTTCGATGTCACAATTTGAGTAATCTGCTGCTGTGTGAATAACAGGGTTTCTTGAAAGGAACAGCCCTACTTTGGAGTGTCCCACTGCTTCATTAGGAGTCTGCCAAAAAAAAAAAAAAATGACTTCTTTGTTGTGGTTTCATTGCTGTAAAAATGTCTTTGACAATAAAGATACTTTGGGGGTATTAAATTGTATAAACTGATATTGTGTAATTTAGAACAAAATGAAAGGAAATAGAAAAAGTTTCTCAGAGACTTTCCTCATATCTCTTTAATTACTTTAACCCATACTTTTTTTTAACCATGTATGAGGTAGATTTAAATTTAAGAATATATTGATTTATAGAGTAGATCATTTTGTGCCTTTTGCAAAGCTTTGAGTCATGGATCTTTTCAAACTTCCAGTTACTTATAGCAACATGGACCCAACACCTTTTTCTTCTGTATTCTGGAGCCCCATTTAAATAATAGTAAATGAATATAATAAGAGTATAAGCTCTCAAGGTAAAATGGAGACTTTCTTGTATGTGGAGGATACATGGAGTGATTCAATTTATGCACATATTGCATTAAACATATTCTCTGTGTTTGTTACATTTCACATTCCACAACCCATGGGAAAGAATTTCACTAAGATGTAACAAATGACCTGGGAAGGAGTCATATAAGCATGTTCAGGTCAGTGTCCTGAGTCACCCCAGAAAAATTCCACTCCCTCCTCTTCTGTTTTGAAGGGGAACTTGGAAGCCATCAATGTATTCGAGATGGTGAATCTTCAAGATGGGCAGAGGCTGAGGCTGTGGATAGAAGAGCAGCCTCACCAAAATACAACAACTTTCTACAGACTTTCATAAATGAAAATAACAGAATAAATACACCAAACTGGGATAAAAGTGAGATGGTTATTTTGACAAAAACATTGAGATGTGGGGTTTCTTGGTTGCTCCAGCTTAGTCTGTTCTGTCTTAACACAGGATCCTTGAAAGCACTGGGAATTACAGGCACTAACTAGCAGACAAAATGCTTTCAATGACATATACTCAGAAAATAATCTATGTACCTGAAGAATAAAGCTCTGTGTGTTAAGTATTGTTCTGTGGTCTTAAATGTCTAGTGGAGATTCATAGTGTTGGCAAGAGTGTTCTCTTCCCTAGTCAATATCTGGATTGGGGCTTAATGGTAGAATTTGCAACTAATGTGCAGAAGGTCCTTCATTGTGTCTCTAATATCATAAAAATGAATAGTTGCTCTAGTCAGCATTTATGAACCCCTCCCACACACATATATCTACACATAAAGCTAGAGACTGGGCATGCTTGTTTGGACAAAGGCAAACTGAAGAGTAAGGACCGGGGAAGACTCTGGGAAAATGATCTGGTCATTGCGTGATCAGATGATGGTGATGAGACCCACCTGTAATCAAAGAGCTTTTAATTTGTGTTGGAGGTCTCAATCACAATTCCTAGTGACAATTCTGGAAGAAAGTTAACTTTGTTCCAACTTGAAAAACTGAGACAAAAATAAATAGAAGTCAATACTTGGAATAAGATGAGACAATACAGTCAACAAGAATAAAAGTTGAAAAAGTTTACTCATGTACATAATACAGTAGTCTTGAAATTAAAAATAGTGCAGTATTGTCCTGAGTTCAAATCCCAGCAACCACATGGTGGTTCACAACCATCTGTAACGGGATCTGATGCCCTCTTCTGGGGTGTCTGAAGACAACTGTAGTGTACTTACATATAATAAATAAGTAAATTTTAAAAAAAGAATTTTACTAAGCAAGTACTTATGTTGCATTTAGTAAAAGTTCCTTTGATCCTTCTTAGAAGGGAGAACAAAATGCCCATGAACTAATCAGTACCCCCATAGCTCCCAAGGACTAAACCACCAACCAAAGAGTACACATTGTGGGACTCATGGCTCCAACAGCATATGTAGCTGAAGATGGCCTAGTCGGTCATCAATGGAAGGAGAGGACCTTGGTCCTGTGAAGGCTTTCTACCCCAGTGTAGTGAATGCTATGGCCAGAAATTAGGAGAGGTTGTGTTGTTGAGCAAGGCAAGGAGGGAGGGAATAATGGCTTTTTCAGAGAGGAAACCAGGAATGGAGAGAATATTTGAAATGTAAATAAAATTATCTAATTAAAAAAAGGGAAAAATATTTCCTAATGTTTGAAGTAGAAAAATAAGATTATTGAGTCAAATACAAGCACTCTCTCCATGGGAACAAGTTCTGTATTTCTGTATCAAAGCCATGTATTTTACTGAGTACTTTCTAAAACCTAAGAGTAAAATAATAACACATACTCATTTATGATGGGTACATATTAGTTACATAGTTTCCAAACAAAAAAGGTATATTTATTGATGAATGTGATATATTCCATATTTAAGCAGAATGAGACTGATGAATTTTCTTTAGTCCTTGTTAAAAGAGTCAGGCTGAGATTAATGTACACAGTCTCTCTAAAGTTCTTGTTATCCTGATTACCTAAAGATAAGCAGGAATTATGTTATCTACAAACTCCTGATATGACTCTTACATTAAAGTGGTGACTTTGCTTTAAAAAAAAATAGTGCAGTATTTAAAAGAAGAATAGAAATAAAGAAATAATGGAAGCCTGTTTTTTCTGGGGGGGTAGTTCTTGATGTTGTTTACAGATTTTCAAATCAGTAAAACCCTGAAAGAATTTTGACTTTAATAAAAAGATAGATAGACAGATAAATAAATAAATAGCAAAACACTACTAAAAATGATTCCAAAGAAGAGGAAACCCTATATACTTCTATGCACTTTTCCATTTCTTTTCATTTGAATTTCAGTTTAAATTGTTCTTAGAACAATGAAGATTTCATTATACAAAAAAAAAAAAAAGTGAAAATTTGTCATTGGGATGAGGGAAGGAAATACAAAATATAAAAACAATATATATACCCTCAAGAGCTACAAATTCATGAGTTGACATGAAATTTTAAAATGTGTCTACAGAAATATGATATAGACTATAAGGAAAATACAATGACAAGAAGATATTTGTGTTATAGAGACCAGCAGAATTCACTGATACAAATGTGTACCTGTATTCTTCTGGATCTTTGTCCTATCCTTATAAGAATCTATGTGCATAAAGGCACTTTTTAAATTCAGTTGGATTGGAATACAAGTGCACCAGAGACTAAATATGGTTTAAAAATCTTAAAATGAGGAAAGGAATTCTGTGTCATTTGGGGAGGTTCTCAGGGAAATCACATGCATTTTTACCTGCTTCTGGAAGTTTCTGAGCTCCTTTGCTTGTTGTCCTGCATCATTAAAACCTCTGCTATCGTTAAATCTCATTTGATCAAGCCCCTTTGTCTCTTCTTTTAGACTGTAATTGCTCTCTGCCCACTTGGATTTTCTAAAGTCATCACCGTAAACGGGACCCTTACAGTAACTGTATATGCATGCAACGTCCCTGTGGGCACATAAACTTTGCCTGCTCATAGATACTAAGAGACAGGGTATGGTGATTAAGGGAGATTTCTTCACCCTAGCCATATGGGCCAGGTCACAGATCAGGAAGTCTGTGTTATCACTAAGTCCTTGGTAATCTGGAAAACACAAAAAAACTAGGGGCAGACAAGAAACAGAAATGCAAATGCCTCTAATCCAAATGAGGAGGTTACCTGCTGAAGCAAGCCACAGCTCTAATCTCTAATCTAAGAGAAGACTCTTACTCTAGAGCCAAATGTGAGAGACCACGGCCTGGAAAGAAGGATTTGGGCTATCCTGAGTACCGTGCTCTCATGTAGAAGTAGTCGTATGATATTGTAGTAGCTGCACAAAGAAAGAGCATCTCTGTTGTAGGTCTCAGATTGTCTTTGGTGGCAGGCTTAACTTTTGTATCGGTGGGAGATAGTGGTTTCCTACAAACATTGTGCATTTTTGTTTATTTGTTTGCTTGTTTTATAGTCACAGGAATGGCTTAGACATAGGGGCGGGACTCAGCTTGGGGATGGGTTATAGATAGGGATGGGATTCGACTCTGGTCTACAACACCCTTACTCTCCACAGAGTTCAGTCATTTGGCCTTAGAGAATCCTTAACACGGGAACAGCTGACTTCTTTTCTCATTCTCCTTCTCTCCCAAGCTCCTGTGAAGTTTGCTGAACGTCTTTACATCCCAAGTCTATATGCCATAGCAATGTCTGCTCAGCACTAACATATGCACAGAGGTTCTATGTCTCATCCTGTAAAAGCAGGCCAGAAATGTAAATGTGACCAAAAGGCCCCCAATAGGGAATAAGTGCTAAACAAAATCTATATATTAGAACAGTACTCAGAAATAAAATTTAACTGGAGCATTTCTGTATTACCATCATGGATAGACAGAGCAACATATATAGGTATATATGAACATATTTAAACAATCATTTAAAAAATCAATGACAATACTGTACATTATTTATGAACACAGTGATACTTAACTAAAGTATAAGACATGGCATGAAATAGTATAATTCAGTTTGAAAATGTTATTTCTAAATAACAAAAGTGAAGGTAGGCTTACAGTGGACATGGGAATTCTATATGAACTTGTGGGTCTGTGTTTACTTAGGGGCATCCGGATGGACTGTTTAGTCTTTACTAGAAAGGCAGAGGATCTTTTTTATCTCCCATTTATTGGTTAAAAATATTTAGTAGATTTAAAGCAGTCCTAACTGCAGGGCTAATGACCTAAGGTACCTCAATAATGGCTTTTATTTTATAACACTTTCTGTTAATCTGTAAGCATAAACGCATCCTTACATCTCCAGAAGAGGCTAAAAACTAGGGGAGTTTTTAAGTTGCAAAGATTCCCTTTACAGCTGAGTACTTGCAAGGTAATTTACAGATGACAGTATGATCTATAAACGTCAAGCAGGCATAATTATCCCAGCGTCTCCAGTTTGAAAGACAAATCCACAGCTTACGCCTGTTTCATTAAAAAGGCCCACTGCCTTCTATGAAGGGATCGATTCCCGTTTTGGTGCGGACAGGAGTGTTCATTGTGTGTGGTTGTTCATAGGGTGATTCCACTCACACGAAAGGTCAGCACAAATCTAGGAATGGGGAGTGCGTGGATCATGCTGTATTGTCCTTTTTCTTCTGCAGATAGCAAACCTGAGTAGACAAGAGACTAACTGGATGCAGACAGCAGGGTCCCGATATTTATGATGCTCCACATAGGGCATTCAGAGTCCCTTAATTACAAGAAATTTCACAGGTCAAACTAGAAAGAGAACAGATATGGTACCTTTAAATATTATTATTATTATTATTATTATTATTATTATTATTATTATTATTAATTTAACCTCAGAATATGAGCTTGTAAAAGCTACAACTCAAAGAGATAAAATTCTTTTATTAAAATATAAAGAAAGCAAAAGATTAGGAGTTCTTTACAAAATGCTCTGGACTTAATGAACCCTGCCACACCCATGTTCCTTGACTTGGTGAGGCCAGCTGGGCATAAACTGCTGATCTCTACCTGTCTCCACTCCTCTGCACTGGGGTTATAAGCATTCACCACCATCCCCAAATTCAAGGAAAGGATCAAGCTTGGGCCCTCATGCTTGTTCTACTAAGGTTTTACTGACTGGGCCACTTCCCTGGGCCCCGAACCTTTATGAAGTGAGAGTGCAGAGCATCTTGGAAAAGGAAAGCCATTTTCTAAAACCACAAATGACTTAAAAGAGTCGAACAGATTTCTGAATCTCTTGGTTTGAACTGTCAGGACAAATGTCATGCACTTAGTCACTAAGCAAAATAAATTGATTTTTCTCAAAATCTAGAACCTGGGCATCCAAAACCATGGTGTGGTGGCAGGATTCTTTCTCTCCTCCATCTAGAACTTGGATGTACACAACCTTTGCTTCTGTCTTCCCAAGTTCTCTCTCTCTTCCTCTTTCATTATCTCTCTCTCCCCTCCCACCTCTCTTGTGGCATATGCTGTCCTCTTTTTTTTTCCTACACGTTCTAATGTTCATGTTCTAAATTTCTAAGTATTCTAAATGAATATTAAGCAGTTACACCCTTGCTATAACCTTCATCTGGTGGCATCATCTAAGAATGTGACATTAACCATCAGTGGCTTTAACAAAGCATGTGGATGTGGAAATATCACTCTAAAGTGGTCACTAGTATAAGCAACCGTGAGCGTGTTTTCTTCCGCACACTGCTTAGTCAGAGTGGTAGATCCCCTATTTACACATCTTCCCAAGTTATAAATCTCAAACATTTTTGCAGCCCAGTATTCCACCAGACTATGTTGGCTTATCTTTGGGATCTAGTATTCAAACATTGACACGTATACATCTCTATGAAAATTATCCTTTTCCTCTTCAAGTTTTGGGTACTTTTGACCTGGATTAGGGTTGAGAAAAAAAAAATAAAGGAACGGGAGTTAATATGTGGAATATCATCTTTCTATCTAATTCTGATTTTCTTCCACTCATAATTGTTTAATCTCAATTAAACTAATATTCCAAAACCCCTAACATGAAATGTTTTCAGACCTACTTTTTTGAAAAGATTTGTTTTATTTCAAATTATATGTTTGTGTGGGAGGATATGGATGCACGTGAGTACAGCTGTCTAATGTGGCCAGAAGAGGGCATCAGATCTCCTAGTGCTGGAGTTACAATTTTAAGATGTCTGACACAGATGCTGGGAACTGAGCTCAAATTCTGGCTCTTAGAGGGACTACTGAGCCATCTCTCTTGCCTCTCTCATCCACTTTTGAAGAACCCTCCTACCTCCTGTCTCCCCCCTTTCCTACGAGCACTTTAATACCTCAGCCAAACAGAACGGGTTTTAACTTCTTCCCAGGGATGCTTGTAAAGCTCGAGAAACAAGGCTTGTGGGATTAGAGAAAGATTGATTTATAGCACTTGCCAATTTTTATACTGTAAATACTCCCATTATGGTCATTTTTTTAAAGCTATTTACACAAAGTCAATTGGTATGAAATTTAACACTTTGGTCCAACGTACTGCAGGTTCACATCCCAACTGGGTAGTCGTATCTCGAGGCTTCAGGTGGACAATTCCCCTGGATAAAACGGCTTTGTCCTGAATCTGAGGATCTCCCTTCTGCCCTTTTGATATCTCAGCACTGACAGCCTTCTTAGCTGGCTCATCACCCTCCCCACCCCCCCACCCCCACCCCCGTCTTGTGCTTCTCTGTAGCATAATTGTCACGGTGTGGACTTCATCTTACCTGTCTGCTCTAATAGAACTGCTTTCCGATCAGATGTTTGAACTCTTTGATTCTCCTTAAACTTTGCATGTGAAAAAAAATTGATGCCAAGAGCCAAATAGTATATAGAAATGTAATCAATACTGCATTTAAAGAAGCGTCTCAATAGTTCTTAGAATAGATAACTTAGTCTCAAGCTTCCGCTCGCCTTCACATGACAGTGAACAAATTAGACTCC
>JADRCD010196313.1:0-16222 GCA_019843815.1 Montemys delectorum | reverse complement strand
GGATTCAACATTAACCCAAACAAAATGATTTTATGGAGGGGTCTAAAGTATTTGTTTATATCATCATATGATTTTAGAACAATGTGCTTAAAATTGTGGAAATGTTTTTGTGGTTTGTGAGATATTTAAAATATACCCCCAAAAGCATGAGAAAGTGTAGTGTTCTATTACATATTATGAACCCATCAATAGTAAAGAACTGGAAGGGAGGGAGGGAGAGAGGGAAGGAGGGAGGGAGAGGCAGAGGAAGGAAGGAAGGGAGGAAGGAAGAGAAGAAGGAAGGAAGGAAAAAAGGAGGGATAGAAGGAGGGAAGGAGGGATAGATGCTAACCTTTGGATGGGATATTATCCAATTGCCACAAATTATTAGAAAATTCAATGTTCTACAGAACCCATTTATAGCATGCATATTATAGCTATGTCATGCTGTTTATGGTCAACATTTAATAAGATGACACCATGATCAGTGACCATGGTTTATGAGCCGAATCTGGCCCAGAATTTATTTCTGTCCAGCCTACAAGGTGTGTACAGTTTTTCACATTTTTAATGATGGGAAAAACTCAAAAGGATAACATTTTATGATATGTGAAAATGATGTAAAATTCAAGTTTTAGAGTCCATAAATCAAGTGCCATTGAGACCCAGCTGTGCTGGCCACTCATTGGCTGCTACACCACCACTGGTGGCTACGGAGCCGACCCGTGCCAACAGAGACAAGCCACAAAGACTGAAACAGTCATTGGTTCTGAGACAGCACACTGTGCAGCACCTAATAGGGATTCAGTAAGAGATATTTATGTGCATAAATATATCCTTGATATATGTGTATATATGAATGACCCATGAACTAAGTTTATGTTCCCCCAGAAGGTTTTTCATGTTCTTATGATGTAGTGCAGAAACTCAGATCAACAGCCAGGCCACTTTGAGTAAGCTACTGAACGGGGCAACGGTAGCTCACACTTTTAATCCCAGCTCTCTGGAGGCAAAGGCAGGTAGACTGCTAGTTCAAGGCAAGCCTGGTATACACAGAAAAACCCTCTTGGAAAACAAACAAACAAGAGGATTTGATGAACTGATTTATAGTTTGTGGTCTAGGCAATCCAAGGATGAGTATCAGTTCATGGTGCCTCAGAAGTCTCAGTCCGATGCTGGAGTCCTGGAGGACTCTGGAGAGCTGCTGGCCTTCAGTCTACACTGGAATCTTGAAAATGCTGTATGGAATACTGACCACAGCCACAGGACAGACAAACCTACTAATTAGAGCGAGGGCAAGCGGGCACAAAGCCAGGCTCTTTTCTCATGTCCTTTCCCATGCCTCCAGAAGGTGTGACCAGACTTAGGGTGGGTCTTATTACTTGAACTAATCTGACCAAGAAAATCCCTCACAAAGAGAGAGGGGGAGTTCAGTTCCCAGCACCCATGTGGCAGCTCACAACTGTCCTCAACTCCAGGATCCAGCACTCTCACACAGACATACGTGCAGGTAAAACATCAATGCATATAAAATAACAATAAATTATTTTAAAAAGGAGGGAAGAAAATCCCTCATTGAGGTGTATAGAATTTGGAGTCTTAGTCAATTCCAGATGTAGTCAAGATGACAACCAAGATCAGCTACCACAGCTATATAATGAAACCTGAACAAAAGAATAAATAAAATTCTACCCAGTGTGGTAAAGGCTTAAATATCAATGGAATAGAAATGGTTGTGAGCCCAGAAATATTCTACATAACAGTATTTATTTTATTTGTCTTTATTCTTGAGAACTTCGGGTATAAACAGTGAAGTACGAGGGTACCATGCCCCATTCTCCCCTCCAACCCCCTCCGAAGCCCCCAGCATCTTCCATCCCAGTTTCAAGTCTTGTTTGTCTTATAATCCACTATAAGTACAGTTACTGCTACCCATATATACATGGGTGTAGGAAGACCCTCCACTGGAGCATGGGAGTCCAACTGGCAGCCAAATACTCAAAAAAAGACCAATTCTCTCTCCCCAACCCGTTATCCACTGTCCACAGCTCCATGGTGAGGAGTGCAACCTTGAAGATCAGCTACTCCAACGATTCCAGAATATTGACTGTCTAAGACCAAATTATTGTTAGCAAGGACACCAAGACTTCAGTTGGAAAAGACAGTGTTCTAAACAAGGGGTGTTAGGAACATGGCATATCCACAGGCCAGAGACTGAAGATGTAGCTCAGTGGTACAGTGGACATACACACGAGCCCTGGGTTCTTTACCCAGCTGTCTTAGTCAGGGTTTCTATTCCTGCACAAACATCATGACCAAGAAGCAAGTTGAGGAGGAAAGGGTTTATTCAGCTTACTTCCACATGGCTGTTTATCATCAAAGGAAGTCAGGACTGGAACTCAAGCAGGTCAGGAAGCAGGAGCCGATGCAGAGGCCATGGAGGGATGTTCCTTACTGGCTTGCTTCCCCTGGCTTGCTCAGCCTGCTCTCTTATAGAACCCAAGACTTACAGCTGCTAGACATTGAAATTCATGTAATACCACTGTACACTTAAAAGTGGATAACTCAGGGGCTGGAGAGATGGCTCAGCAGTTAAGAGCACCGACTGCTCTTCTGAAGGTCCTGAGTTCAAATCCCAGCAACCACATGGTGACTCACAACCACCCGTAATGAGATCTGACGCCCTCTTCTGGTGTGTCTGAAGACAGCTACAGTGTACTTATGTATAATAAATAAATAAACAAACAAACAAATAAATAAAAGTGGATAACTCACCAGGCATCTTGGCTGACACCTTTGATCCCAGTGCTTGGCAGGCAGAGGCAAATGGATCTCTTTGAATTAGAGGCCAGCCTAGTCTACAGAGTGAGGTCTAGGCCAGCCAGAGCTATACAATGAAATGTTGTTTCACAAAAAAACAAAACAAAACAAAACAAAACAAAAATGGATAATGCAGTACATTTTATGTCTCTTTTTTCTCTTAAATACATGAACTGTTACCAAATCATTATCCAAAAAGTAGAACCCAGGGCTGGGTGTGGTGATGCATGCCTCTAATCCCAGCACTCTGGAGTCAGGGACAGAAGGACCACAAGTTCAAAACCAGCATGGGCCACACAGTTAAATACTATCAATAATAATAATAACAACAATAACAACAAAATAAAAATCTAAATGCCCATATTACCACAATTTTAAAAATAAGAAAAAAAGCCTTATAATCATTTAAAACTTTGGAAAATTGCTTAGAAGTTCTATGGTAATTAGAACATTCTACCAGGATTTGGACATGGACAATTGGATAAAATCCATAACAATATCAAAGCAATAATAATTTCAGAGCTATACAGTTTTTCTCAACCTCTGGGTTGTGACCGACCCCTTTGGGAGTCAAATGACCCTGTCAGAGGGGTGGCCTAAAACCATCAGAACATACAGACATTTACATTATAATTCATAACAGTAGCAAAATTACAGTCAAGCAACAATGAAATAATTTTATGGTTGGTGTCACCACAACATGAGGAACCGTATAAAAGGCCACACGTTAGAGGGTGACAAGGCCGACGTTAGAGGGTGACAAGGCCGACGTTAGGGGGTGACAAGCACTGATTTAAAAGTTGGGGATCTTCCTAGGAAGATTCCTGGTAGCCAAGTTCCCTACCAAACGGGGATCCCCTCAACTGTGATGTGACACTCACTGTCCTAAAAGCAGTTACTCGGTGAGCACATGAAGGCAGAGGGTACCAGAGATCTGGACATTTGCCCAAAAGAAGTACTGAAATGTTAGAAAAAATAAATTTAATTACTAAGTCAATCATTTGTCTGAATACAAAATCCCATTTTCCAAAAGATATAAGTCCAGACCCAAGCAAACCTCCACATGTAAACAGATGCAGCGGTGTTGCAAACAATCATTTTCTATTACATAAAAATCAGGAGAGATATAACTTGTTTTTAGGATATCAAGAAAATGCTGATAATAGAACATTATTGGAAAGAAGAAGCATTTTGTTGCCATGGGCTTTTAGATCAATAATTTGATTAAAAAAAAAAAAACTCAAGTGTCCCTTTCTCTTTATTTTTAAAACAAGATAAAATCTACCAGAATAAAATGCCTCTGGGTCCGTACATATTGCCTCAAAATAAAAACTCTTTATCAACGATAGCATAGTCCCCAGTTCATCCAGAGAGCTTTTCCTGCTGTTTTTCCAAAATCTAAACGCAGTCTGAAGGGCTCCCTTTGGAGAACCAGGGCAGGAGAAATTCCAAGACTCCGAACCAAAGATAAAAGCCTCGAATCGAAGACAAGCTGGTGTCCAGTTCCCCGAACAGGACTGACCAACAGTCACTGCTCTGTGCACACCCACAACTGGTGCTCACGCCTGCCTGTCCTTCCACCTACCCATCCCAGGAGTCACTGGCAGCAAGTCTGTCTTCTGCCACCCAACAGGGCCTTCTTTCTTTTTTTTTTTTTTTTTTTATTAGATATTTTCTTTATTTACATGTCATATGATTTCTCCTTTCCCAGTTTCCCCTCCCAAAAAACAAAAACAACAAGAACAAGCCCCTGTTGCCTCCCCCTCCCCCTGCTTGCCACCCCACTCCCTCTTACTTCCTGGCCCTGGCATTCCCCTACACTGGGGCATAGAACCTTCACAGGGCCAAGGCCTCTCCTCCCATTGATGATCGGCTTTGCAATCCTCTACTATACACATGCTGCCAGAACAACCAGTCCCACCATGTGTACTCCTTGGTTGGTGGTTGAGTCCAACAGGGCCTTCTTGGCAGAAGCCAATTTAAAGAAATGCATGCAGCTCAGAAAGGAAACTACTGGGCACGTGACAGTAAGGGAAAGACTCTTTAGTCAGGGCACTTCTCTTCCAGTGAGCCCCAAGCATGCATCTCATCTCTACGCACACATCTGAAGAACAAACAAAAGCTGCTTTGTCTACTCATCCACAAACTAACTCCCTTCAGGAGTAATCCTGACAAACAATATAATAAATAAATATATAAATAATATATAAGTAAAATAATAATTTAGAGAGCACTGTCCATATGCCAGGCACTGACTCAAGAACCTCCTCAGAACTATGTCCTTTAACTTCCTCCCACTTACGCCATCCCAACACTGACTGTTCTTCATACGAGGAAATGAAGCTCAGAGAGGGTCAGTAAACTCCCCAAGACCCTTCAGCTGATACTGATGGCGCTTCATTAGGCTTCACAAACACCATTCATCACTGTGCGGCTTCACCTCCCTAAAGGTGAAAGCCTTTCCCAGCCTCCTGAGCCTTATCATCCATCTGGGGAGATGGGTCAGATCAGTAACTTACCAGAACCCTGTGCTAAAGGTACAAGAGGGGAATGGAGGTTGGAGGGATCCCGGGCGGGGGCAGGGGCGGGGTTGGGGAGGTGGAGATTAGCAGAGACCAGAGGAAGCTCCCAGCACAGTCAGGGACAGGTCCCCACAGACTGTGTCTGTCCTGTGCAGGGTACCTGGGGAGTGTTTCAAACAGGTCATCGCGTTCCACATCCAGACTAGTTCCATGAGATAGATGACGTGTTCCCTTTTGCCAATCAAGAGACTTCAAGACTAAAAGTTGCCTGACATTAAACAGATCCAGGTGTCAAAGATTTAAAGAGAAAAAAAATGAACATTTATGAATCTGACTTACAGCCCAGGGTCTTTCTTTTTAAGATTTATTTATTTATTATATATAAGTACACAGTAGCTGTCTTCAGACACTCTAGAAGAGGGTGTCAGATCTCGTTACGGGTGGTTGTGAGCCACCATGTGGTTGCTGGGATTTGAACTCAGGACCTTCGGAAGAGCAGTCAGTGCTCTTACCCGCTGAGCCATCTCACCAGCCCCCAGGGTCTTTCTACTATACTATACTACCTCCTCACAAGAAAGAGAGGTGAGGAGAGGAGGGGGAGGGGAGGAGAGGGGAAGGGAGGGGAGGAGGGGGGAGGGGAAGAAAAAGTAAATGCTCATTAAAAATATTCTGGCATAGACTAGTGAGAACTCTCAGCCACTAAAGTGTTGTAGGGACGGGTTCAATTCCCAGAATACACACATACACACAGTTTAAAGAAGAGATGGAGGCACACATTTATAATCCCTGAGTTATGTAGGTAGGGAAAGGAGATCCCTGAGTCTTCCTTGCCAACTAACCTGACCCTCCTCAGTGAGCTCCAGGTCAGAGAACGGAGTTGGTCTCAAAAAGAAAAAGAAAAAGTTTCCCAAAACTCAAGGTTTGTTTGAGTTGTGCCGGTGCTCATCTTTGATCTCAACATTTGGGAGGCAAAGGCAGAAGGATCTTTGTGAGCTCAAGGCTAGCCTTGTCTACATATTGAGTTCTAGGACATCCAGGACTACTTTGAGACACCCTGCCTCAAAAAAGTAAAAAGTAAACCAAGGTTGTCCTTTGACCTTCACATGAACCAATACATGTACAAGTATACACACATACACACACACATACACACACACACACACACACACACACAATCTTGGTACCATAAATCCCTGAATGCTCCAAGGTAGCCTGGCAGATTCAATAAGCAGGAGACCAGCGACTTAAGGCTACCAAACTCAGTTCATAAACCAAATGGAAAATTCAGACTTAATAATTCTAACAGAGAGTTGAGTCCCAGCCAATCAGAAATGGCTGAGCGCCAGCTAATGTGTATCTGTCCATGGAAATGAAACCTGAGCATGCCCAGTTCAGCCCCCCTGAAGCTCACTCCCCCTGCGCTCTGTGCTCTCTAGCCTGCCTAGCAGTTCCTGGAGGCTTTCCTGCCTTGCGTACTGCCGGTTGGTCACTGACAGTAAAAGGCTTTTCTTTTTTTTTTTTTTTTTTTTTTTTTTTTCGGTTTTTTTCGAGACAGGGTTTCTCTGTGTAGCCTTGGCTGTCCTAGAACTCACTCTGTAGACCAGGCTGGCCTCGAACTCAGAAATCTGCCTGCCTCTGCCTCCCAAGTGCTGGGATTAAAGGCGTGTGCCACCACTGCCCGGCAAGGCTTTTCTTTTTAACTGACCACAGCCAGCCAGCCACAGCACATCCCTTGGGGTGACCGTCTGTGTCTGGAAATGTTTGTGCAAATGTGAGCATGTATCAGCTCGTGCTGGAAGGGCTAAGGTGAGAATTTAGACTATCCGACCTCTGGGTACCCTTGAAGCTCAAGACAATATTATTCCATGGAATAATTCTTGGTTTCCATGGAAACACGGGCATTCCCAGAAGTTAAGTGCAGACACAAAATGAAGTTCTACTTTGCACTGGTTTTGTTGCTGTGACAACATTGTACTTCTCTGAAGTCAAGAGCGTTGCCTCATCACCTTAATTATGCCAGGCGTGGTCCTCGCTCTTCTCAGGGACACACAAGCATCGTTACCGGCCTCTCTGTTCTCCTCTGGCTTAGCCTCTCGGCTTTAGCAAACACTTCCTCCAGACAGTTTCTCCTGTTCCCATGGCCTCACACTTCCTCTCCCCTCGTCCTGGCTGTCCCATCTTTGCCTCTTTTCCCGGTTCCACCTCCTGCCGCCAGTCTTCACTTTGGAACACGGTTTGAGACTACCTCCCCACCCCCATATCTGTATGCAGTCCCTGGACCAACTGGTTCATCTCCTGATCTTCGAATAATCACCCATGAGCAAACAATGCCCATGCCTGAGGCTTCCGCTCGGACACACCTGGGGCCAATGTGCTTGTGTCCAACACACACCCAAAAGCAACCACGTCCAACCTGAACGCAGAACTTCTATTTCTGCAGCTCTCTCTTCCCGTTCCAGTAATTTCTCAAGACAACTCTTGGCTGTGGCAGCTTTCATCTGCAATCTCCTGTAGGAAGATTGCCCAAATTCAAGGCCTTCCTGGGCTGTGTAGTGAGTTCTAGGCTAACCTGACCTCCAGCGTGATACCCTGTCTCAAAGAAACAAAATCGAGTTTCCTCTATCCCCATTTATAACGATCCCTTTGGTAGTCCAAAATGTATGTTACAATCAACAATTTTTTTCCATCTCTACTATTTCGTGGCTCACCTGAAGTAGCCCAGGAGCTCTTCATTCTCGTCCACAGAGTTGTTCTCCCAGTTTCTATTAGAATAACATCTGACTTCCTCGCCTGGTCCTTACATCACCTCCGCATGAGCCAGTCCGTGCCCGGCTCTGATCTCTTTTCTCCTTGGGCCCTGGGCTGCAGCTACCACAGTCCCTCCTTTGCTTCACTCATGCCACGCTGGCTCCTGCCTAGTGCCTTGGCATGTTTCCAATATCCTGGGTGCTAACCTTGCTCACCACTTCAACACCTGCTCCAATGCCCTCCAACTCCCTCCGATGCCCTCCAACTCCCTCCGATGCCCTCCAACTCCCTCCGATGCCCTCCGATGCCCTCCGATGCCCTTCAATTCTTGTGCCCTGAATTCTCAATCGCAATTACCCTGTCTTATTCTCCTCATGGGCTCTTTGCTTACTTGTCCATTGTCTTTATTTCCACTGGACAATAAGCTCTAGGGAGGCTGAGACTCCACCCATCTTGTTCATCAGAAACTCACTGCTTCAGAGGTGCTGATTCTCAGAAAATATTTGTGGAAGTCATTCCACCTGTTAAAGTTTTCTGCTCCCTGAGTCTAGCAATGATTTTCTGCCATAACAGGAATTTAAAGTATTAAAGACATTGGCCTCGGTCATAAGCAAGAGATCACAGAATCTCAAGTGGCCCGAGTCACCCTGATTAGATTTTATCTGTCCTGAGTCTTGTGAATGGCCCTAGAGCAGCATCACCAGAGGCTTATGGGATCCATTCCTTTTGTCCTGCTTTCCCAGTTTCTTAATGTTTTAGTGTGAAAATTGGAATTAAAATAATGAATTAACTGGCTTCTTCCAGGACTTTGTGTGTTTATTCAAAATATAAGTCCAGTATGGCAGTGCATGCCTTTAATCCCAGAACTCAGGAGGCAGCTCTCTGGAAACTGGAAACCAGTCTGGTCTTTATAGTGAGTTCCAAGCCAGCCAAGCCTATATAGTGAGATCCTGTCTCAAAACACCAAAACTAAGTTAATATCAGTGTGCTTACTTAAAATGCAAAGATACCAAGGCAGAATAGTGCTATCAATTGGGGCAGGACATAAATTATTCTGTTTATAAAGTCTTATTCTCCTAGAATACTATCCAAAAGTAATGTCATGACTAAACTCCAATTTCATAGAGAAATCCCCACATGGACACCCTCCGAAATCATATTTTCCAGATATTAAAGCAAATCTCATAAGGAAGATTACAGATTAGGTGTTATTAACATTGTCAAAGATAAAATAATCACTGTTAATCGCAGCTGTGGATTATGGGGGAAACGACTCCCTTTCGTTGGATCTTAGGTTACCGTTATTCTGAAACTAGCTCCTGAAAGGTTCCAGGTACTCATGATGTGGGAAGACACAATCTGCCTTCAGTCTCCTATTGCTTCTAGACTGTCCAGTTATCTGTGACTGGATCAATAAGGGCTTCTGCCTCCACAGGAAGAATGCTGCTGTAACAGACAGAAGCACAGACAAGATGAGCGTGACAGATGGCAATGTGTGAGATACTTGCAGAGACAGAGCATCCCCTTGGCCTCTTTACATCAATCTTGCTTCAAAGGGATGCTAGGAGAAGTGAGGGGCAGGCTTATGTGAGGTTGGTCAGGAGGGGAAACCCTTTATGCTGTTGTTACATCACATGAATACTGGAGAAAACATATTTCAAGACTAAGTCACCCAGAAGGGTTGCTCATCGTTCTCAGCAAGTCCCTTTGCATAGTCAGTGGCAGTCGAATGTTTCATTTCTAACTCTTCTAGCAACAATGTAACAATGACTTAGTTTCACTTCCCTGGGATAAGTAATATGCTACATCGCTTAGCATGGCACCTCACAACTGTAAACCTTATACTAGACACCAGGGGCAGGGAGACTGCAAGCATCGGGGAAGCCCGAAAGCTCTTGTCTGAAAATAATAATAATAATAATAATAATAATAATAATAATAATAGTAATAGTAATTTTTTTTCTTAAGGAAAGGTACCAGAATAAGACGAACATCTGCACAGCTCTGGAGAAGAAAGGTGTCTTAGTTTGGGTTTCTATTGCTGTGAAAGCACCATGGCCAAAAAGCACATTGGAGAGGAAAGGGTTTATTTGGCTTACACATCCATGTTGCTATTCATCACCTAAGCAAGTCAGGACAGGAGCTCAGACAGGGCAGGAACCTAGAAACAGGAGCTGATGCAGAGGCCAGAGGTTATAGAAGGGTTCTTACTGGCTTGCTTGCCCTGGTTTGCTGAGCCTGCTTTCTTAAAAAGCCCAGAACCACCAGCCCAGGGAGGACCCCACCCACAAAGGTCTGGGCCCTCCTCCATCAATCACTAATTAAGAAATGCCCTACAGCTAGATTGTATGGAGGTATTTTCTCAATTGAAGGTCCCTCCTTTCAGATAATTCTAGTTTTGTATGTCAAGTTGGCATAAGACTAGACAGCACAAAAGAGTAGAGACTCCTGGCTAGCGGCAACTTGCAAGCCATCAATATTACTACAAAATGCCTACAACCATCTCTTCTTTAAACTCAAAATCCATTGAAAAAATCTTCCAACAAGCATATCTGCACACTGGGTTGGCAAGATAGCTTATCCAGTAACCTAAAGGACCCAAGTTCTACTCACAAAACCTACAGAAAACTGGACCCCACAATTTGACACGCCTTCTGACACGCCTTCTGACCACCATGTGAACGTCCATGCACACATGGTCATAATAAATAAGAATCCTTCCTACAAGAATTCACACAGCCCTTATTTTCTTTCTTTGTCTGACAAACAGCACAAGCACATGATGCACTGATATGATGGAATTGTGTGTGTGTGTGTGTGTGTGTGTGTGTGTGTGTGTGTGTTTATGTGCATCTGTGGAAAAGGACGAAGTCAGCATCCTAGGGTGTGATGCTCAATGATGGCTCTTTATTCAATTCCAGTGTTTGAGTTTCCCCTACCTCATAGCAGCTGAGTGACACTGGATTAATGAAAGAAAATACTAATTGTTCACTAGGAAAGCAAATCAGAAAGCCACATTAAGAAGTCGGTAGAGGGGCTGGAGAGATGGCTCAGCGGCTAAGAGCACTGCCTGCTCCTCCAGAGGTCCTGAGTTCAATTCCCAGCACCCACATGGTGGCTCACAACCATCTGTAATGGGATCTGATGCCCTCTTCTGGTGTGTCTGAAAAGAGTGACTCATATAAAGTAAATAAATCTTAATTTTAAAAAAGTAAAAGTAAGCTGAAAAAGCTATGGGGAGCAAGCCAGTAAGCAACATTCTTCCATGGCTTACAAATTAAAAAAGAAAAAGATCAGCAGAAACAGTTGTCTGTTGTCACTATTCTATTTTGAAAAATGCTGAAACAATACCATGGGAACTAAATCCATGCTCCCATTCAAACCTAAGGCAGGTTTCCTCCTCATTTAAACTGAAAATTCCTCTTTCTGAAATAGAACCTAACTCACATCTCTGGGTCCTATCCTAAGGCCAGTAAACTCCAGGGGAGGAATGTTCTCTAACCATGACCATCATAATAAGCTCCCCTGAACAAAGAAATGTAAACCACATCTTTGATCATTAGACCCATGTTTCTCAAAACATACTCCACAGAACATACTCACTTTGCAATATTGATGGCCATTCTATTAGAAACAAGGAGAAGAGATAAAGCCAAACACAGAGCTACTGTGTGGTCCAGCTGTCTACTCCTGGTATTTTAGATCCTAAGATGCTAAAGGCTCCTTCTCCTCAGATTCTAATGGGCGCTAAGTCAGCATGCTCCAGACATGCTTGTGTGCACATTGTATTGCAGTACTATCCACAGTAGCCAGTTATGGAGTCAACCTAGAGATCTATCAATGGATAAATAAAGATAATGTAGTGCAGATCCACAATATAGTTTTATTCAACCATAAAGAAAAACAAAATTACATCATGTTCAGGAAAATGGATGGAACTGGATATCATGTTAATCGAAAAAAGACAGACTTAGAAAGACAAGTGCAGAATCCCATTTCATTTTTTAAGACATAAAAATGTAAGGAAAATTATTTAAAAGCAGGAAAGATACCAAGAAAAGGAGGCGGGAGAGAGAGGGCCCTGAGGGAGGGTGATTAAAGTACATGGCATACATGCTTGGAAATGTCAAAAGAAAACCCATTGTTTTATATAATCAATATATGTTAGTAAAAAGAAAAATTGAGGGAGAATAAGGATTCTTTAGTCAAATAAGTTTGGGAAATATGAACTGTATGAGGTTAATTATATATTTTACTATTGTAGATTTTTTTTCGTGGTGGTGGGGCATTCAACACAGGATCTCACTGTGTAACTCTGACTGTCTTGGAATTCACTCTGTAGACCAGGCTAGACCTGAACTAGCCTGTAGATCCACCTGCCTCTGCCTCCTACATGCTGGGATTAAACGCTTGTGTCACCACCACCTGGCTGGCAATAGAATTTCTTAAGAAAACATTGTAAAATTCCAGGAAAGGGTTAAAGTTTGCAACTTTTTTCCAAAATTGATAAACTGTATCACACTTTGAAAAACATCATCTTTCAGAATCAAGTTTAGGAAGTGATGTATCAAACAGATGTTTAATGTATATGCTTTGTTTTTGAGAATATTGTCCTTTTTGCTTAAATTCATGATTCTTTTGACCCTCCACACAGACAGAAACAGCAACTACCTAATCAGGTTGTTATGTGACTGAAATGAAGTTAAATATAGTCAGGCACCAAGTCATACAGTCAAATACTGCTGGACAAAGTTTCAGTCAACAGTGGACCACAAAATGCTGGTGAGGTAAGCCTGCTGTCTAAGCGCTCATGAGGCCGAGGCAGGAGGATTGTTAACTGATAGCAGGTTTGAATAGGCAGCTAGTCTCTGTCTGAAAAAAAGAAAACAAAAACAAAATGACCATATACATAGGAGGCTGAGCCTACTGGATCCTAATGAGCTGGAAAAGGCCTTATTCTCTGCTCATGGGGTAAGTGCGGGTCTCGTCTTGCACCGAAGAAGCCTCTTTTTGCTGTAACAGCGAGAGACCATTACAGAAAACTACAACCAATCAAGCTGCAGAGAACAAGAGACCTGACTGTGGCCAGTTCTAGCTGATACCTCCACAACACAACTCCGGCACCTAAGCCTCAGGGATCATCTCAGTAGAGATGGAGAGATCGGAAGAGCCAGAGGAGCAGAAGTTTTCTGGGGGGGTTGTCTCCTAGAAACGCCAGAGGGGCTATGCCCGTGAACTCTCTGCAATGTAGCTGCCTAAGGAGGACGACAGCAATGGGCACGCTAATGTGGAAGGCGGAAAGCTCACAGGACCTCAACCGCAGACAAAGAAAGACTAGCAACTGCGAAGACCGAGAGCCAAAGAAATTATCTTCCCCAAGGAAAAGCCTCAAAACTGGTTATCCAATGCCAAGTGATCAACTATACTCAGCATACAGGAAACATTGACTGGACTGAGCAGGTGTGTGTGTGTGTGTGTGTGTGTGTGTGTGTGTGAGAGAGAGAGAGAGAGAGAGAGAGAGAGAGAGAGAGAGAGAGAGAGAGAGAGAGAGAGAGAGAGAGAAATCATCTCGACTACTCTCAGACACTCTGTATAGCTTGGCACCTGGGATCAGAACCATCACGTTTGATTCCTGCTTTGGTTCGGAGCCAAGTCAGCCCAGCTGGCAATCCCAACCTGTCTGGAACTTTCGCTTTCTTACCTTGATAAATACCCACCCACCCCTGCCTTTCTCCCACAGTGAAAGATTAGAGAAAAAATGCCAGGATCTAAGCACAAACAGGAAGCACAGACTTCCAGACGTCCAAAAAAAAAAAAACGAGCCAAAGGACTTCCTAAATCAAGGAACCTAGGCAAAAAGCAATATATCATTTAGGGAAATGCAGACGCTGGAGAGTGCACTAGACCTGCATTTAATTTCTAATCTGTTTTTGCACCGCTGCATGCCAAAGTTGATTCAAATAAATATTTAAATAAAACCTGAGCTGCACAGAGTACTGAGAAAATGACCGGGTCGGGGTGGGACTGGAAGCTCATCGGTGGTGCGTGTGCGCCCTCTGCTGCTGGATAGAGCTTCCAACATCTCATCTCCACCCGGTCCTTTTCTGTTCCTTTCCTCTTTAATACTGGGGGGCGGGGGAGGAGGACAATGTTATTATTTTGGTTTGCTTTGCACATAACAAATTGAAATCAGCATTTATGAATTTGCCTTGCGTTTTGCCCTCATCTCAGAGAGATTTCCTCGACAAAAGCACTCAGATTTTTTGGAGGCTGAAATCATGGAGTATACACTATTCTTTAAATGATAAAATGTCATGACCGGGTGTAGTGGCACATGCCTATAATTCTAGCAACTCGGGAGATGGAGGAAGGATGGCGCCTGAGATGTTTCTGACTTTCAGGATGTGGCTGTAGTCATGCATGACTGTGGTCCTGCCTCTTTAAAGTAAATAAATAAATGTCCCATAAAAGGTATTTTATGTGGGTATTCTGATAGCACATCATAGAGATTCAAATTTTATTCATGATATAGACCTTTTAGTCTTCATTTTCAGTGGCTTATTTCTCAAGATTGCCAGATTTAATACTTATAAACATGCCTCATGTGTTTCCACAGGACCTTATTACAGGTTGGAACTAGAGAGGTGGCTCAGCAGTTTAAGCACTTGATCCTCTTGCAGAGGACCCAGGCTCATTTCCCAATGTTCTCAAGGAGGCTCACAACTGTCTGTAGCTCTAGTTCCAGGGAGATCTGACTGTCTCTGTGGGCAATGGATCAATACGGTGTGTGTACAGACATGCTAATATACATGTCTTACTTAGGGTTTTTATTATTGTAATGAAACATCATAACAAAAAGGAAGTTAGGGAGGGAAGGGTTTGTTTGGCTTACACTTCCATATCACTGTTCATCCCTGAAGGAAGTCAGGTCAAGAACTCAGGGCAGGAACCTGAAGGCAGGAGCTGATGCAGAGGCCATGGTGGGGTACTACTTACTGGCTTGCTCATCATGGCTTGCTCAGCCTGCTTTCTTGTACAACACAGAACAACCAGCCCAGCAATGATGCTACCCACAATGGGCTGGGCCCTTCCATATCAATTACTAATTAAGAAATGCCCGACAGTCAGATCTTATGGAGGCATCTTCTCAGCTGAGATTCCTCCTTTCAGACAACTCTAGCTTGTGTCAAGTTGACATAAGATGAGCCTGCACAGCACATAACATCAAAGAAATAAATAATTCTTTAAAAATAATACAAAGTTGCCAGGCCTGGTTGCACATACCTTTAATCCCAACACTCAGAAGACAAAGGCAGCTGGGCAGTGGTGGCGCATGCCTTTAATCCCAGCACTTGGGAGGCAGAAGCAGGCAGATTTCTGAGTTCGAGGCCAGCCTGGTCTACAGAGTGAGTTCCAGGACAGCCAGGGCTACACAGAGAAACCCTGTCTCAGGGTGAGAGGGAAAAAAAAAAAGGAAGAAGAAGACAAAGGCAGGTGGATCTCTGTGAAGTCAAGACAAACTTGATCTACATAAGGAGTTCCAGGATAGTCAGGGCTACATAGAGGGGCCTATCTTAAAAAGTAATAAAAATAAGTTAACCCAGGTCCAGAGGCACATGTCCAGCCACTTGGGACTATGAGGCAGCAGAATTCCAAGCCTGAGAACATCCCAAGCTACATAGTGCAGTTCAAGGTGAGCCTGCAGCAGAGTAAACCCTCTTCATCTGATAAAACACTAAATTATTGAATGAAAAGGGTATTGGCTGTTTGTTAAAATTCTTCTTTTACTGGCTCTTCTGTGTTTTGTCTGATAAGCCTACCTCCGTTTTCCTGTGACCTCTGAACTTCACAATTAAAATTGTTTTCTCTCATGCTAGTCAGAGTGGTTAACTCATAAGAATAAAACCAAAGCATCTCTGCCTTTGTTTTCTATTTATCCCCTCATGTCTTTAACTTCAGGTCTCAGAGTGAAAACTGAACAAGGAGGACCAGCCAGACACGAGACTAAAGTTTAAGAAACTTGTTCTTAAAGTTACTTAATGAAGAAATGAAAAGAACTCTCTCGTTTCTTTATACAGCAAAGGTATTGTACAAAACCCATATAATCATTTAAAAAGTGGTGGTACATTTAAAAAGAGGAGGATGCTCAAGAT